>VUYV01000029.1:2948893-3228910 GCA_008711295.1 Anarhynchus alexandrinus
AGAAACCAGCTCAAAGTACAGTTCCCCTGACAATGCCAATAAGTCTATGAGGCCATTTGTGCCCTGCTCTCTGGATCCTCCTCTGCTAGCTGATCTTCATCGATGGTGAACGTACTCAGGTCACCACAGGTCTGCCGGTGCAGCAATCCAGGATGTTGTCTGGAAGTAATACATGGGCGCTCAATGACATGGCTTGCTGGGCAGGTGTCATCACCTTTAACAGGAAAAAAACCAACAAACAACATATCAGATTTGTTTTCAGGCTCTTGTTCCATTAAAATAGTTTCTTATCCAACTAGGAAGAAGCTGGCTGAAGTGCTGAGACTAAAACTGCTGTTTGTCAAGTAGGCATGGGAAAAGCAATCCCAACTGGGAGAAGGAGTGAGTGTTGTCTGTTTGTTTTTTTTTCTTTAAGCTGCACAAGGATTAGCGCAACCCAAACCATGGTATGTCAGGTGTTGCTTAACAGGAATCTAAATCTTGCTTCCTGCAGAAGCCGGTGGGCTGTAATAAGCTCCAGGCCAGTATGATAAATTAAGTTCTTGTAAGGAATTCTTTTTCAGCTGTTTCTGTCAAATTTCTTGAAGCTTTTGTTGCCTGTAGGCTGCAGTGGGAAATCTCATTTTATCTGCAGAGCCTAATTAAAATCTTTGATGTGTTTTGCATGAGAACTCAAACCAAAACCAGTAGTCACAGCAAATTACTTGTACTGTGCATGAATCAATTCATCTATCCAAATGGTCTGTAAGCTACCAAACCACTTGTTTGGTGAAGTCTGTAATGTCTGAAACTTCTGAATATTCATTCCATTAATGTAAGCACATTTTTTCTACTTTCCGCTTTTTTTCCTTTAGTACTAGGTCTTATTTTTATACTGGGAGCCAATTACAAAAAGTTGTTTCTAGTGGCTTTACATGAAAATTTCCTTGTCAGCCTCCATTCCTTCCGGTTTATAATAGTAAATGCTTTATAACATCTGTTCCCTCTCCCCTGCCACGCTCAGTATAAAACACTGTCATGTTATTTACAGTTCATGATTCTACCACAGAAGACCATCTCCTTCAGTTTTTAAATACACATGTAGTCAGTCTTCTGAAAACCTTCCTGGCTGTGTGGTTGATAGAGCAAGAGACATCATCGCTGCTCAGCTTCTCACACACTCTCTAAATAAAACTAAAGTACCAAAGGAAGCTAATTGGGTCCAAAAACTTTGACACACAAAGCAGAGTGGCAAATGTAAACCTATCGTCCCAAACCAAGGCCAGCTTGGGTTTCCACATCACCCGATAAATACAAGTAATGAAACTGCCTGGTCAAGTAAGGTGGCACTGGTCATAGCTTCCGCCATATGTTTCTCATCTGATTTTAAAACAGACTCGATATATTCCACCAATTTGTATACGTCGGGGCTCATGCTGCAGGAGGACAGCTCTTGGGTCCATGCCACCGGCCGTTTAGTGTCTGGGCAAGACTTGTAGTCTGTCAAAGACTAGTGTCTTCCCCTCAAAGCTCTTGCTCTCGAACACTTCCACAAGGTGACAGCACAGAGTTGTGGTTTTACTTCAGTCTTCGTTGCAGTTCCACAGCTGAGCCCTGCCCCTGAAGACAATATTCAAACAAAGCAAATGGTCCGCTTGGTTCACAGGACCACAGGTTCACACGGAGCCCCCTGAGATTTCCATCCTGATTCAGTGATGCTGCAATGCACGGTTTAACCACGCAAAACCCAACAGTCTGGCATGGTCAGGGTGGCACACAAGGATCAGTCTGTACTGCATTTATGCTAGAGAAAAATACCCATAAAATAGAGTAGTGCATAGCTATGGTTGAGTGCATATCACATGTCAAAGGGTCTGGAGGGGCATTTCTGGGAAAGCTGTTTGCCTTTTTGTGTACATCGGTTCCTTTCTCGTTTGCTTCGGTTCTGAACAGACCTGAAATGAGCGTTGAGTGTTAACATACAGTTATACATGGCAGGTTAAGCAAAGCTTGAAGGCTTTTATGATCTCTCCTACACTTTTTGTAACTTTCAGCTATTATCAGTCAAGAGGGCTAGGTACAAAATATCTGAAAGTAGCTGTTTGTCAAGCTGGAAGCTAGTAATGCTACAAAGTGGAAATTTAATTAAAAGAAAAAAGCAACAAACCAACAAACTATTCAAAATTACATTGTGAGGACTGAACAAGGGGCAGCAGGGAATCAATTCCACTGCCTTTGGTCTAAAGAACAATCATCAATTTTTGGCCCTGTTAAAAAAAAAAAAATTAAAAAAGAAAAGTAAGTAAGAGCACCTGCAGGTTGTCCAAGAAGCAGGTTAATGCTGGCTTTATGCCAAACACAACAATGCCAGGAGGAGACCCAAAACTTCCCAGCAAGAAGAGCACTAACTAACTTGAAGCAACTTGCATTTGTTCTGTTCCAGCCGAGTTCCCTCTCTGCACTTCACTCTCAGGTCCGGTGCTGAGCAGACCGAACCTCAGTTTACACCGAGCCTGAAGCACCCAAAAGCTTCTGACCGAGGGAGTCTACAGCAGAAACGCTCTGCTCCACCTTCACAGCTACCAACAGGCTCTGCGTCACGTAACTATTTCTTCAGCAGGAGATTCTCCCCGGGCCGCTGTGGCGGAAGTCAACAGGAGGAACAGAGAAAACACACGATGTCGCAGAGACATAAAAACATTCCACAGAATAGAAAGTGTAATCCAGACAGTCACGCTCCCAATACTCACAACAAATGGTTGTTACTAACATGCCCCCTCCCCGCTTACATTTTGTGAGCGCTAATACGTATCAGCAGCTGCTGTGGGGATTCCAATACCCTCTAATAAAAACTGCAAGACTCTTTCACTAGTGGATTTTTAAGACTGTCAAGAGAATCAGGATTCTGCAGCCACAGCAGCAGTTTTCCCACAGCAGCTGAATTAGATCACTGACACCAAAGTAGCTCAGCAGACTTCACCGGCTCTCCACTGTGGGTTTTTTTGTGTTGAGTTTTTGGGGTTTTTGATGCTGTGAAGAGCAAGACTAGGGGTGCAAATCCCTAATACCAATACCCAAGCTAATTTTGCTTTAAATCGCTCACACTGACAACTGCACTTGCAAGCTTTTAGATGCCAGCGTATGAATACACGAAGAAATCTTACAAGCTCCCTCCTCCTCACCTTCCACCATCCTTCCCTCCTCCCAAAACCTGCAATGTTCCTAGATGTGACAGCCTAAAGAGCAGCAAGACTAAGGCATTGTGTGGAGAAGATTTGGCAAAGCACAAACTGTTTGCTGTAATGCAGGAACTCCGTTGGGAGACAGTAGCTGATTTCTGCAGGTACGAGGTTCAAGGTACTAACCTTTCTGACAAATGTTCTTTTAAGGACTCATTAGATAAGCACTGATAGAGAAAATCAAGTCACCTTGAAGCAACCAGCTGTGCAGCCCAGGGTCACTTTTAGATCGTTTCCCCAAAGGATTGAAGGCTCTCCTGCATGGTCCTTCTGCTGGCAGCGGGCTTGTGTTTGAAGGTGAAAGGCTCACTCTGCTGGAAGACTCAGGAATTTCTTCACCTGGGTAATTAGGAATAGTAAGGGTGAAGGAAAAGCAGTCAGAATAAAGCAGATCAGTAGGAGCCATTATTACAAATTATTACTGACATTTTTTTTGTGCTCCTCCTCCGCCCTCCCCCCCCTCCCCCCAGGCTGTAATGATTGGACACAAAAGCCAATAGGTGTATATACATGTGCATATGCCCACGCTCACCAGTAACACTGGTTTAAAGCCTATTTAAGCATTTGCAGAAACCCGTTCAGCCTTATACAACTGGACTAGCAAAAAAAAAAATAAAAAAATACAGCTTTGCCTAGTATAAACCTCACCTTAAACTACCTGATCAGAGAGTAGGGAGCTACAGCTTTCTTGGAGAGAAAACTAAATCTCACAGAGCCTGAAATCCTGCTGCACATAAGCAGTTGTACCAAGATATGACAGCATATGGTCACAGAGGTCAGGCACTGTTTGCAATTAGGTAGCTCGTAGATCAGTCACTAGGCCCTATGAGGGAATTAAAAAGCTTGTTTCATCAGGTTCTTTATTTTAATAAAGATTTTCCTGGATTCTTGTAATGTTTCATCTTTCCAGTTAATCAACATTCCTCCTTATCCTTAGGGTGAAATTATATGCCGTGATTGCCACAACTGTCTTTTAGTTAACAGGACAGGGTGAAGCTATGTGTTTCTCACCAAGCCGGATTCTGTGCCTCCATCTGATGGCACTTGGCGTATTACAGGAAGCAATGTCCTTGTTTACGCAAGGGCAAAACCACCGAATTAATGTAAACAGTCTCGTATTCAGAGCACGGCAAATGTTCGTGCTGCTACTCTAACAGAAACGTGCCAGCGACTGGAGCATTCAAGAAAATTAAGGCTTGGATGATAATGTACTTGTTGAGCACAGCACCTTATCTCCTACACAAATGCAACCTAGAATCTCCAAAGAGAAGAAACAGTGGCACAACCTATATAAACCAGACCCCAGCCTGGCAAGTCAGGAGGTATGACTCAGCAAAAAAGCATGATGGACCAAGAATCAGGCGGGATTAAAGAATCCCTCTCCAATATAAACTTTTTAAAATCAGTGGAGTTGTGCTAGAAGTCAGTCCTTGAGGTACAGTGCTGCTGGTACTCTGGAGAAGTTACTACTAAACAGATGAATGAGCCAATTTAATGATCTTATGACAATTCTTCATAATATTAATGTTTCAGATGTCAGAGAGATAACTGGCTTAAGCTGGTGTGTACTGGAAATGCATATACCTAGTATGTGATGATACAGAGCAGCTGCCAAGCATTTCCAGCCGTCAGTAGAAGGTTGCGCGTCTTCCTACTACAGTTGGCAGGGAAAGCCCCGTTTTGCTTGACCAGAGTGCTTTTGAAGTCAGTAAAACCATTTTGCAGTCTCGAGAAAAGAAGACTGAGGGGGGATCTCATCAATGCTTATAAATACTTAAAGGGAGGGTGCCAGGTAGATGGGAAAAGTCTTTTTTCAGTGGTGCCCAGTGATAGAACAAGAGGTAATGGGCACAAACTTGAGCATAGGAAGTTCCATCTAAACATGAGGAGGAACTTCTTTACTTTGAGGGTGGCAGAGCACTGGAACAGGCTGCCCAGAGACGTGATGGAAGCTTCATCCCTGGAGGTGTTCAAGGCCAGGCTGGATGGGGTTTTGAGCCACCTGGTCTAGTAGGAGGTGTCCCTGCCCATAGCAGGGGGGTTGGAACTAGATGATCTTCAAGGTCCATTCCAACCTAAACCGTTCTATGATTCTGTGACTCTGTGATACACCACAACAACGATTAGGCTGAAAACAACTTTGCAACCATTTCCATGGCTTTCTAAAACAATGCGGAGCAAAGCTTGATGTGGCCTCTATATGTAGTCTAGCTATGTCCCATACCAGTATGCAGAAACTATTTAGTAATTCTTCCAGTGCGGGCTGAGTAATAGAGTAATTCCCACATTTAGCTCAGCACAGTACAGCATTATTTTATCCTTTTCCTATTTTCATCAGCAATAAAACATCAACAGGCACCATCATGTATACAAAACAAATGGAAGCACTGGAGCTCGACATCACTTCTTACAACACATGGACGCAGAGTCAACAACTAACTTGTAGACTACTAAGAAGAAAATACATCCCTCTTTTTGTATCTTAAGAGCAAACAACTTTTTATGTATTTCAAACATTAATCCCTGTTCCTACTGCCCAAAACAATCGTGATTCTGTATCTCTGGCTTGCAATATGGTGGCTGTCTTTCAAAGAAATTATAATGCTGCTGCTACATTAAGTCATCTGGGTAGGGTAGAACCGTTCTAGAACAAATCTTAAAATGTACTTTTTACCTTGAGACGCCTGCCTGTCACTCACTTCCCCCGAATCAACAACTTCCACAACACTTCTTTGTAGTGGACCTTCCTGGAATAAAATGGAAAAGTTGAAAAATCACAAGCCACCATCTTTTTTTCTGGTACTTTCTAAGAACTGCAACATCCACCTCAGAAAGTGAATGCTTTTGCTTAACTGCACAGTGATGTGGTGGTTTGGGCTGGGCTGGCCCCTAAAACAAACAACAGATGCTCTCTTTAACCTCCCTCTCTTCCCAGAGAAGGAAGAGAGAATAAGAAGGAGACATTTATGGGTTGAAAAGAAACTAAATTACTTTTATGAAATATTAGTAATAAAAAGAAAAGATAATAATATCAATAAGAAAGTAATGAAATATATACAATATATACAAAACCAATATCGAGCTCCCGGGATGACAAAGATCATATCACCAGCAGGCACTGGGAAAGTCCCAGATGGGAACTGGATTCTGGATCTGGATTCAGGAACACACAGATTGGGATCAAAGGCAGACGAACAGACAGAGTCCTCCTCAGACGCCGGCCATTGAAGAAAGAGGCTGACCACTTTGATCCCTCAGCTTTATACTGAGCATGAGGCAGATGGGATGGAATACCCTGTGGGTCAGTTTTGGGTCAACTGTCCTGTCCGCTCCTCCCCGCAGGTGGGACCCCTCTACGCTTTTCCGCTTCTGGCCCTCCAACAGGGCAAATTACAAAGTTGGCTGGCCGTGGGGGTTATAGCAATAAGTATAAGCAGGAGCCTCTCTGCACATCACTCTTTGGTATTAACTATAAATATTAGGTCTTATCACTCTGGTAGTAAACACTGTCTGAAAAATATGCCATTAATTTCAGAGAGTGCAGCTCATTTACAAGAGGCTTAACTGAAAAGTAAAATTACTGAAAAGAATATTGGTTCTGTTCTATCTCAAACCAGAACAAGTGACTACGTGATATGTGTTTAATTCCACTGCAAAGCCAAGACCTGTGAATATCTAAAATTAACGTTCATCACCCAGGTCAGCCAATTTTATCCTGCTAAGTATTTCCTGGAAAAAAAGTACTTCTGAAAAAAAGTGTCTTCTGAAAACACCAGTGAAAAGGGATCAGTGAGCATGGCAAACCCCTGATTAGTCCCACACGGGAGGTATACAGGTGCAGAAGGGAAGTAAAGCAAAAATGCAGTGCGGGGGTCCTCTGGAATAAACACAGTGTATTTTGCTCATTCTCCCATGCTTACAGTAAGCCACATATGTAACCAAACATATTGTCCTGCTATTCTGAGATGAAAAGATACCTGACGTATGTTTACCATGCCTCAATACAACCTTACTTTTATAGTGGAAAAACACATTGCACTTTAAACTCCCGTGGGCCATACCTGTTCAGAACTATTCAGGCTCCACACAGTTTCGTAAGGAGGTGGTGGGTACAGAGGGCGGAACACTTCAGCATCTTTGATTCGCACTCTGTAAATACAGGGCAACGGAATCACATCAGAGCCAAGCATCCTGCAACAAACACGCAACTCTCTCAGCTGGCTTTCCAGCTGCAGAAAAACATCATCGGCTACCAAACGCCAATGGCTTTCCTGTGCCAGATTTTGGGATCTCAGTCACAGCTAATGAACTTGTCAAGAGCAATTGCTCCTTCCCAGGTGCCTCTACAATGTGTTCACCAGAGCTTCAAACGTCTTTCAGCAGTACTGTGCCAAGGAACCCATTTCAGTTTTACTTCACAGAGATTCAGTTTTGTTTCAGGAAATTCAAATACAGGTGGTCATTCCAAATGCCTAGCTCTGATTTTCGTGAACTACTAAATTCTTAATTATAACTGAAATTTAAGATACTTCTAATCTCATTTTTTATGTTCAGATACAGCTGCATAGAAAAGGCTATTTTTGTGATGATGCTTGGCTATCATACTATCGTTGATCAACTCATGAAGGCTTGTCTGAGGTAAATGTACCTCATGGTTAACCTTCATTCTCAGTTTTCAAAGAGCTCTGAAACCTTAAATACAGCAGAAATCCCCAAAACCTTTTGCTGTATCATCTTACTCTTAGGAGGTAGCTCTGAGAGGGAAGAAATCAGAACAGTGCCTGGAGAAACTCTTTTTGGCAAACGCTGATTTTGATACCATAAGTATATCTTACCCCATTAACACTGGGACAAGGTGTGGTGGTCGACAGCAGGGCTGCCAAGGGGACCTTCCAAGAAGTTTGTGACCCGAAGTGTCTCAATTTTTCTCTACTTTTTATTACATTTTAAATTTTTCATTTGGTACTGAGCAGGAACCTCAAGCAATACACAGAAGTCCATGTGTTTTGCTCTCAGGACCCACGTCAGGCTTACAGCTATCACTAGTGGATGCAATCTCTATACAAAGAAACATTACACAAGAGCAAGTCCTTCCTCCCAGAGTTTAAGGCTTCTCTGGACACTGGCTGGAGGGAACAAAGATGACTGTGAAAATTATTTTCTTGCAAGCTGAGAGGAAAGGGCAGGGGGAAGTGAAGGGGAATGCCTACGGAATGCTGCTTACAGGGGAACAGAGTAAAACCTCCAAAAAGAGAACAGGGGAGCCCTTTTGTGAAGGGCTCCTGTCAAGGTAATGGAGGTAATGCATGGAGAAATTTGAGGAAAAGAAAGAACAGATTTTGATAACTGGACATTGCTGTTTTAACCTTAAAAATGAGGGAAATATCACATGTTAAAATAGTTTTTAATTTTAACCTATTTCATCTGCCCCTGAAAGCTTCAGAATAATTCTGGAGTATGATGGAGACTGATACTCCATTCCCCTCACTTCTTCACATTTTTTCAGGACATTTGTGCTGAGCTTACATTCAATGTAGGCCACAAAACTGTGAACTTCTTGAATCTTAGTTTCGTTTTTAAAGATGCCTGGCCTACCCAGCTCAGTCACACCTTGAAAATTAATGTTGCATCCAAGAATTATATCATGTTAAAACTTATTACAGAACATGCAGCTACAAAAGCATTCCCTTAAGTCCCTTAATATAAGAGGCATTTCCAGGATGCGCACATTTGTCAATCTGTTCTTTATTTCTTCATTTCCATTCTGTCTTTTTAAGTAAGCAAGGCGAATTCTTGTGTTAGACAAAAAGCCAGCAGCTTTTTGAAGTGATGATACAGCAAGGTAGGGAATAGGAGTCAAAGCTTTTTAGGGAACCCCACTGCCAAGAGACTGCTCCAGACCATGGGGAGGCTCTGTGCTGCTGCTGCTAAGCAGGACACTGAAGGGGGAAGGTGCATCCTCGGCCACCTCTCGCCCACCTTCCGCACTCATACCTCAGCTGAACAGCAGCATCAGGGCTGTGGCCTCCCAAAAACTTTAGTGTTTCAATAGCAGGAACGTGTTCAGTCGTTAAGAAACAACTGTAAGCAGCACACGGGTCCAATTTGAGACACATACCGAATTTGAGAATACGCAACCTGGATAAGCAGATTCGCATTTTGGCAAATGCTTCTAGTGCCCAAATGGTACTTTAAACTGGACTGGGGTAGACTTCTAGACCCCAGGCGATTGGTTTTCTGCCCCACATGGATCATGTCTTCCCTTAAATTCACATGCTTTATAACACGTTGTATTTTACTCTTCACGTGGAAACACAGCTGTAACTGTTAATGTTGTTGTGCCAGTCCTGAAAAACAACTTAATTGTTATTTCCTTATTTATGATTAGAGCTAGGAGTTGACCAGACATTTGTAATGCTAGTTCGTTTTGTCTACCACTAAATAAGACAAATGTAAATGTTTTCCCATGAGCAAATGAACAAACATTAATTGGCTTTGCTAGCAGTGCCTCTGGCTTTGCAATTTAAAGGGTTGAGGAGAAGAGCTACCCGTTCCAAACATAGAATCATAGAATCATAGAATCATAGAATCATAGAATGGTTTAGGTTGGAAAGGACCTTGAAGATCATCGAGTTCCAACCCCCCTGCCATAGGCAGGGACACCTCCCACTAGACCAGGTTGCCCAAGGCCACGTCCAGCCTGGCCTTGAACACCTCCAGGGATGGGGACTCAACAACCTCTCTGGGCAACCTGTTCCAGTGCCTCACCACCCTCAAAGTGAAAAACTTCTTCCTAATGTTCAATCTAAACCTGCCCTCTTCCAGTTTGAAGCCATTCCCCCTTGTCCTGTCACTACATGCCCTAGTAAAAAGTCCTTCCCCAGCTCTCCTGTAGGCCCCCTTTAGGTACTGAAAGGCCGCAATAAGATCTCCCCGGAGCCTTCTCTTCTCCAGGCTGAACAGCCCCAACTCCTTCAGCCTCTCCTCATAGGAGAGGTGCTCCAGCCCTCGGATCATCCTCGTGGCCCTCCTCTGGACACGCTCCAACAGGTCCATGTCCTTCTTATGTTGGGGACTCCAGAGCTGGACGCAGTACTCCAGGTGGGGTCTCACGAGAGTGGAGTAGAGGGGCAGAATCACCTCCCTCACCCTGCTGGCCACACTTCTTTTGATGCACCCCAACATGTCCTTGGCACATGTTTTGTTCACCGCAGTGCTGACTTTCTCAAAGGGATGTATCTGTTTTGGAGTTGCCCCAGGTGCAGCTTGCAGATAGTGGCTCGCCGCCCCGGCTGCAATTCCTGTCACCTCCCTTTCACACAAAGGCTTTGGACGCGGGGCGCGTGGGAGCCCGGCGCAGAACGCCAGCTCTCGGGGACAGCCTGGCGCTCGGGGTGCGGACCAGGCAGGGAGGGGAGGGAGAAGTGCAAGAAGGGTGACTGAGAAAAGGCCAGGTCCCATCTCAGCCACTCTGCTGGACGCCCTGGATCCAGCCCGGGGTGAGTCATACCTCCTCATCTGCCAAGAACGGAAATTAGGTCTGTCTGTTGCCTTAACTTCTGCACTGCTGCGTAACTACCCTCAGAGCCTTGAAAAAAGTACCCTGAATTCAGAAAGATGTCACTACCACTTAAATGGCATTATCAACGAGTTTTAACACAGTCACAGGCAAGGTAGCTATCCAGATTGGACCACAGAAACCTTAAAAAGCATTCAGTGGCCCCTGCCGTGCTGAAAATAGAGAGAAATACTGCTGCTGGGAAAGAGATAACCATCGAGAATGACATGCCAGACAAAGAACAACCACCCCATTCTAAAGCAGGGGAACTGACAAGCATATTTCAATAAATACCTAATCTTCCAAAGAGATCATTATGCACACCATTCTGTTCTCATAACTAGTTTGAGCCAAGGCTCACAGAGGAGGTTTTTAGTAATGTTTGGAATTCAACCCCAGTCTTTGGTGTTTTAGATGACCTTTTAATTCTAAAATCTATTCTTGTGCCATATTACTATTTTGTAGGTAATCGCAGGATCTGTAATCACCTCTGCAAGGACCACAGAGTCTTGAAAGTCACGTGTGCTATTCCTTGTGAAACAGTGAAATAAACTAAACAGTTCTGCACACTGCAAAAAGCCGGAGTTTTAAACAAGGGTAGAGTGATACAGTCTGCTTGACATTTTATGCATAAACATGGTGTGTTCACAGCAGAATAATGCAGCCCCACCTGAGTCATAAACGAATAAACAAAGCTAACCTGCAAGCTACTGTGAAGAGTGTGTAACTACCTGTAGAATGAAGGATAACAAAGCCAAGTCACCACTGAATTACAAGAAATACAGATGCCAGTAAGTCCCAGCATAGCAAAATAACAAATTTGATGCTTAACAGACAAGCTACATGATTTTTAGCCCTATTCTTCTTCAAAACAACACACACAAAAAAAACCCACCAAATTTACATTTTAATGTTTCAAAAGACTAATTATACCAAAGACAATGGCCTTCTGCAACATGAAAGTTTTCTGCACGTTTTCTCTTACTCACAAGAAAATTCACACAGCTATTATTTTATCCTCCTCCGAATCCTTCTTCCCTCATCTTTGTAGTAATGAATTAAAAAAAAAAAAAGGGGGGGGGGGGGNTTACAGTGACTTATGACTGTCCTTCTTCTCTTTCTGATACATTAACTCCTCCTCCCACGCTCACTCTCCCCTCTCCTCCATCCCGCAGCTGCCACTGCGGAGAAGCCCAGCAATAACCCTGGGTGCAAACTCTGCCTGACCACTCACACCCGCGTACCGAGATAACAGTACCTGTCCTGCCAGTACGATCAAAAACATACCCTTGGGTCAGCCCTAATTGCCAAAGAGGGAGAAGGGGAATCGCTGTGGCGGGAAGGTCTGCGGGGCCGCAGGCTGCCGCTCAGGGGTCTCTCGCGTAAGTCGTGCCAAGAGGTTGCACCTGGTTTTCCATCACTGCCCTGACCCGCTCCTGACAGCATCGCAAAAGGCTTCAGCCATGTCAAATTGTGGTATTTCTCTTACCCAGAAAGAGCTCCTACCGAATCTAAAGTGAAAACCACAGAATTATACCCCTCACCCACACTGTATTTATGCTGCCTCCTAACTTTTCTTCTTCTTTTTTTTTTTTCCCTAAATTCACCAACCTTTTTCAGTTAATAACAGAGGAAATGGTCTTAAAAAAAAAAAAAAAAAGATTATGCAGTGTTTCCGAAGACACTAAAAGACAGGAAGGGAGTGTAGAGGCTTACCTGCAACTTGTTCGTGGAGTGTAAGAATAAAAAATTGCCGAATAGGAGGGAGGCAGCGCAGGCGGGACAAAATCATCAGGATCGAAAACGTGACCTTGGTCTTCCATCTGAGGTTCACCCTAATCAAACGAGAATCCCGTTAAAAACCTTGTGAGATAGAAAAAAAATGCTGAACTGTGTAATCTGGTAATACTGTTTTAGTACCGCTGCTTATAACGGGCAATGCCCTGTGCTCACTTACTATGCAGGATCTTCTTGTTGCAAAAATCTGTAAGTAATGCAGGGCAGCCGCTACCAAGCAAATTGTGGCGGTGAGAGCGTTCAGGGCACAAAGAGCAAAGAGAACTTTCTGAAGAACATGAAGATTATGGAAATTAAAAGATTAAATCAAGGTAGTTGTAAATGTCAAAATAATGATAACAACAGTAATGATAACAACATGGGATGACCATGACAGTTACTTCTTAGAAACATACATGATGAAGTCTTCAGGGCAGATAATCTCCAAGATTGGAGTAATTTGCAAAAGCTTGTTCTGCCCTATTGTGTGTCCTGACAGAGAGATCCAAAAGGGTTTAATACTGCTCAGTCCATTTATTCACTCAAGAACTACAACCTTCCTCTTAACTTTTCTGTGGGAAATCCAGATGTGAGATAATCACCACTAAAGAAACGTTAAAGCACTTTTATATTTGAAGATGATGTTGTCTGGAAGTTGTATTTTAGCAATTTGTAAGACAAGAAAGGCTGAGAAGACTAAAAGACCAGTAAAGGTATCAGACCATTAGCTAAAATTTACACCATATTTACCTATGCAATCTTGTCTGAATTCAGCTATAGTTTTGGTTGCATAAAACACAAAAAACACAAGAACTGAACATTGGATCAGCAATGCACTGGTCAAAACCCAGAGGTGAGAAAAAAACACGTTGCAGAACCATAAAGAGCTTCTGACCAGTGTGGAAGACAAGAAAAATAACAGAATTTTTCACAGTAAACACAGCAGTCACCTCAGCACTGCACTGTCACACAAGTGTGGACCTTATCAAAGCAGTCACATTGAGCAGTGCACGCAGGGTACCTTGAGAAGAAGGTGAGAAGCACTGCAGGACTTCACGTGGTATAGCTTCAGCGCAGCCTCTTCTGTGCATTTAGTGAGATCCAAGTCTCCACAGCAGAAACAAATCTTGTTTTCACCCGTATCTACCTTTAAAAACAGAAAACTCCCCTTTTTAATTTATCGGCCGTTTTATGCAACATTTTTACCTGCATAATATAGAGCCCATGTGTTAAACCATACCACTGACCACAAAGCAGACTGGAAACACAGGCTCGTAAAATTAAATTTGTACCGTTTCGTACGCCAATGATTCATGCATTGTAAAGATATATTATGCATACTTCTTATTTGAACGGCAGTATTACTGATAAGCTCAAGACATTTAAACACAACTTAGTTATAACAAAATCTGCACTGATTACTAAGCAATTTTAGTATCCATGCTCTTTCAAATGCATAGCAGCCTGGAAACTCTTGACTGACGTGTAAGCCACTGCATATGGAGTGTACACATTTTCTTTGATTCACTAGTATATTTTGCACCTCTACAGATGGAATGAAACCCACAACTATAATTTCCACCCCATCAAATCTGTAATAGTTACATCTGTAGACCATTGTTTGTAATTTTTAAATTAATGTTGTCATCTTAGTTTTCAAGTAGAAAATCAATGTTTCTGTATTTAGAGCTAATTGGGTTTTTAGCTGCCAAACTCTCTAGAGTCATAGTGTCAAAGATCTTCCACCTACATAAATCACTCTACAGAATAGTTTATGACTTCAGGAATGGCTTTCGGCTGTACCCTATGCTTCCAACCACAGAGGGCTCCAGAATTCCTGAAACATTTAACCATCTCACCTGGAATAACATTAAAAGTTCTCAGTGCTGCTTCAATACATTGACATTGGGTGAATCTAGATTGCCAAGTGCTTGTAATCTTGGACTCTAACTGCAGTACACCTGCTGGCATGTTAAGGAAGCAAGAATAGCTTTCTTGAAGCAATAAATGACTGAAAATAAATATTCAAAGATCTATTAATCCTTTGAAGTCCTTTAAGCCTTTACATGTGATCATCTTTATCACCAAGCGACCCTGTATCCTTCAACTTCAATTATTCCATGGTTTCTGGTTCATAAATAGGCATTCTTCTACTCCTTATGACACCCATTTGAGAAAAATCTTTTTCATTCTGTCCTTGCTGGTGCAGATTGCTTCTTGCTCAAGTAGAAGTGTTCTGAAAAGCTAGTATGATTTGATCTACCTTAATTTTTTCCTCACAGTTCTTACTGTAAGGTATCAACACAAATTGTCCTCACTAGGTTTGGCAAGCCAGGAAAAATAATCCCACCCACAGATTATACTGACTGTGCTTTTTGTAGGTAGTTTACCAGTACCCACTCAGGCTTTTTTCTACAGTTTATCGTTGTCACATTACAATAAAAATCCTCTATCCCAGTTCTTAAATGACTATGATATTAAAATCAGTGTATAATGCTGGCAAGAGGGATTTTCTAAAGAAGTATCTTGGATTCCCTCCTACATGGCCTCATAAAATTGTCTAGAAAGCCTTGTACCAAATCAGCTGTGTCTTCAGACCCTGAAGACAGAGGCCAGCTCTCAATAAAGTCAAACAAAAGCATTTCTGGGGTAAGTATGCTCTTCTAATGAAGAGTAAAACCTTTCAAAACATATAATTTTGGGGTCTTCAGCTTTAGGAAGACTCCAATTCAAAAAAAAAACCAAGTGTATGGGAACGCAGACAATAAAAATACCGTTGTGGATTTCAGTGAGTTCGTTCACAATTTGAATCTCTCCATTAGCACATTTTGTGATCCCAGCACAGCAAGCTTATGTGGCATGTTGTGAAGAAGTACGTGTAAATCAGTATGTCTGCTCACCAAATTGCATTTGGGTACACTGGACACAAACTGAATGACTTGACATCCTAATATAAATCCAGCCAGATTCAGAAGAACACAGATGACAGACAGCAGAACAAATAGGTTAACCTGGAACAGCAAAACAAAGTTAACAGCAATGAGAACAGGATCACGAACACAACTCAAGGAACCTATGGCAGTGCAAATCCCAATCCCAAACTGAGGCTGGGAACAACAGTCCCCTTCTTTTCAAAACTCCCCATGACTTCAGTGCCCCAGGTGTCATATCTTAACCCAGTAGGTGGTTACTCCAAACACCTTCGTCTTTTCTCTCTCCTTGTTTTGCACTAGTTATGCAGTAATAAAATACACGCAACTATTGAAAAGTACACGCAGCTAAAGGTTTTTCTGGAGTGCAAAGTATGATTTACAAGCCGTCCGACTTCCACTGTATGTCATATCCTTCCACCAAGTTTACCTCTCAATGCATTTAGATCAGTAAGAAACCTGAAGAGGAAACTTCTCAAGATGACATTCATTCTGCATGGAATTTCCAAAACTATTTTACATCACAAATAAATGAAAAATACTTGTCATGGTACAGTGAGGACAGAGACACTGAAAGGGATGTTGGTTATACAATTTTATTTCTTCCAGGCTACTAAAACCAGAACACCTCCATTCATAAATCAGACAACCTTCAGTTTCAGTGGCAGGAGTAATAGAGTACTTGAAAAAGGACAAGCAGGAGCAGTGGATAAAATGAAGTCCTGCTTTCATGTATGCCCTTACAATCTGCAACCTGTGCTACCATGAGACTTGGGATATGGACTTTAAACACATGTAAGAACACCGATATCTGTTGGAGGGACAACACAGCAGGGGGACAACACAGCAGGGCACAAGCAATCCAGGAAGTTCTGGGAATGCATTGATGACAACTTCCTTCTCCAAGTAGCAGAGAAGCTATGCTGCACCTTGTCCTTACCAACAAGGAGGAGCTGGTAGACAGTGTCAAACTCAAGGGTAGCCTGGGCTGCAGTGACCATGAAATGATAGAGTTCAGGATCCTTAAGGCAGTGAAGGGGGTGTGCAGCAAGCTCACCACCCTGGACTTCAGGAAAGCTGACTTTAGCCTCTTGAGGGATTTGCTTGGTAGGGTACCATGGGATAAAGCACCAGAGGGGAGAGGGGCACGAGGAAGCCAGTTAGCATTCAAGGATCACCTCCTTGCAATGCATCCCAACCACGAAGCTGTCCGGCAAAAAAGCCATGAGGCCTGCATGGATGAACAAGGAGCTCCTGGACGCACTCAAAAGCAAAAAGGAGGCCCACAGAGGGTGCAAGCAATGACAGGTACCCTGGGAGGAATACTCGTGAGCAGCCAGGGATCAGGTTAGGCAAGCTAAAGCCCAGATGGAGTTAAATCTGGCCAGGGACATCAAGGGCAACAAAGAAAAAATCTGTAAGTATGTCAACGATAAAAGGAAGACTAAGGAAGATGTGGACCCTCTCTGGAAGGAAACAGGAGACCTCGTCACCCAGGATATGGAGAAGGCTGAGGCACTCAATGACTTTTTTTCCTCAGTCGTCACCGGCAAGCGCTCTAAACACACCGCCCAAGTTGCAGAAGGCAAAGGCTGTGAGAATGAACTGCCCACTGTAGGTGAAGATCAAGTACAAGGCCATCTGGTGAAGTTCCCACTAACCAAGTACATGGGACATGAGATACATGGGACACGTATCATGAGATACATCCGCAGGTCCTGTGGGAACTAATGGAAGAAGTTGCTAAGTCGTTTTCCATTATATTTGAAAAGTCATGGCAGTCTGGTGAAGTTCCCACTAACCGGAAAAGGGGAAACATAACCCCCATTTTCCATAAGGGAAAAAACGAAGACCCAGGGAACTGCAAGCCAGTCAGTCTCACCTCTGTTCCCAGCAAGATCATGGAGCAGACCCTCCTGGAAATTCTGCTAAGGCATGTGGAAAATAAGGAGGTGATTGGTAACAGCCAACGGGGCTTAACCAAGGGCAAGTCATGTCTGACAAATTCAGTGGCCTCCTATGATGCTATTACAGTGTTGCTGGATAAGGGGACAGCAACTGACATCATCTACCTGGACTTATGCAAAGCATTTGACACTGTCCCGCATGACATCCTTGTCTCTAAATTGGAGAGACGGATTTGATGAGTAGAGCACTTGTTGGATAAGGAAATGGCTGGGTGGCTGCACTCTAAAAGTTGCAGTAAATGGCACAATGTCCCAGTGGAAACCAGTGACAAGTGGAGTTCTTCAGGGTTCAGTACTGGGACCGGTGCTGTTCAACATCTTTGTCAGTGACATGGACAGTGGGATTGAGTGCACCCTCAGCAAGGTTGCCAACGACACCAAGCTGGGTGGCATGGTCAACACACTGGAGGGGAGGGATGCCATCCAGAGGGACCTGGACAAACTCGAGAAGTGGGCCCATGTCAGCCCTCATGAAGTTCAACAAGGCCAATTGCAAGGTCCTGCACCTGGGCTGCGGCAATCCTGAGCACAAATACAGGCTGGGTGGAGAATGGATTGAGAGCAGCCCTGAGGAGAAGGACTTGCGGGTACTGATGGATGAAAAGCTCAACATGAGCGGGCAATGCATGATCGCAGCCTAGAAGGCCAACCGTATGCTCAGCTGCATCAAAGGAAGCATAGCCAGCATGTTGAGGGAGGTGATTCTGCCCTTCTACTCTGCTCTGGTGAGACCACATCTGGAGTACTGCGTCCAGCTCTAGAGCCCCCAACATAGGAAAGACATGGACCAGTTGGAGCGGGTCCAGAGGAGGGCCGCAAAGATGATCGGAGGGCTGGAGCACCTCTCCTATGAGGACAGGATGAGAGAGTTGGCATTGTTCAGCCTGGAGAAGGGAAGGCTCCGGGGAGACCTTATAGCAGCCTTCCAGTATCTGAAGGGGGCCCACAGGAAAGATGGAGAGGGATATTTTACAAGTGCATGCAGTGATTGGATGAGGGGTAATGGTTTTAAACTGAAAGAGGGTAAATTTAGATTAGATAACAGGAAGAATTTTTTCACGATGAGGGTGGTGAGGCACTGGAACAAATTGCTCACAGAAGCTGTGGATGCCCCATCCCTGGAGGTGTTCAAGGCCAGGCTGGATGGGGCTTTGAGCAACCTGGTCTAGTGGAAAGTGTCCCTGCCCAGAGCAGGGAGGGTAGAACTAGATGAACTTTAAGGCCCCTTCCAGCCTAAACCATTCTATGAAGAACTTTTCCTGTCCCAATTCATACATGCAAAATTTTTCTGTACTTCAGAAGAGAGTACTATGGGTAAGACTACTACTTTAGAGACAAATAAAAATAACAGTTTCCTCTCCTGACATGTTTAAATTTTAAGCATTCAACCCTACAAAGCAAGTATCATGTGTCTGATGTCCAAAAGAGTCCTTGTTAATACTAATCTACTCACTCAGATTCCTTTGTATCAAAATGGCCTAAATGAAAACCACAGGAGACGACAAAAAGCTGAGGAAGCGAAGGAAATCACAAGACACACAGCCTCAGTTCTGTTCCAGACAGCTTTACAGCAGATCCAGCAACAAGGACTTCCTAACACACACAAAGAGAGTAATCACTTTCCAAATTAATTTAGCTGACGTATCATGGCTAGCTACCTAGGAAGCTGGACCAAAAATAAACCAGAGCTGTCGCACAAATTATGATCCTGTTTACTGAGGTTCACAGAAAAATAATCACCCCTGAATGGACATGAGTCAAAGAGCATTACTGTGCAAAATCATTCCTTAAATTACATCTCATTACTAGTAGGCTTTACAGAAGTTTGACCGTAACATTATCACATAAGGTATGTTTTAACCTCACAAAAACCCAATAATTGAAGTAGCTATTAGTACTTCTCTGAAGAGGATTTAGACCATTTTGTGCTTGACTTACTGAGAACAATCAATATTAAGAAGAACAGTATTTTCTCCCAGCTTTATAAATATCATAAAACCACAGATAAGTTTTTTGATGTTAGTAAGCATCTTAAGTGCCATTTGTTTTTCTGTACAAACACAGAATTTAATAATTTTTTTTTAAGTAACTCCTGAATCATTGACATTATTTATGCTTTTATCTAGATTATCTCAGTTACCCTTTTGATTAAAACTACTTTTGAGAAAAAGAAAATTGGTAGGCATAGGTATTTCAAACAAAGAAAGCTTTTCATCTATGTTCAACACAGGGCACATAAAACTGGCTAATTTCAGTTAACAAAGCAAAACAGAAGCTGTTTCAACATAAACCATCTTTACAGTACAAGTCTCAAGAAACAATATTAAGGAAAACAAGAAGTACATTTGTCCTGTTTCAACTGATGAAGAAATGGAAGTCCTGAGCAAAGAAGTTACTTGGTCAAAGTAATAAGTCAAGAAATATTAACAAAAAAAAAAAAAGAAAAAGGAAAGTCACATACTAGTTTTCTCCTTTGGTACAGAATTTCCTCCTTTGGTAAAGAAGCTGCAATAGGAACAGTCCAGTATACAGCTACATAAAAAGTTATATATAAAATCTAGACTTCTAATGTAATGGTTTACAAAATCTTGAATAAAAAACACAGATTTTTCTAAAGAAACACGTTAAAATCAAAGAAAAAGGAAGAAAAGGAACATTATTATAAATACGCAAAACAAGGATGATAATTTCTACATTTACGTTCTAATCAATTCTATCATACAAAAATGAAATCTTGATCTGTTTTTTTTACATGTGTAGTCTCTTTTTGACTGCATAACCTAATATTCAGACAGTCCCATTGAAGAGGTAGACAATAAAAATAATTCTTCTATATACAATCTAAAACACTACCATGATCTGAACCATAACATTCACTACTACATATCCGATAGTGGACAAGAGAATATATTGTACTTCAGTGTCAAGAGAAAAAGTCCTTTTTCTTTGGCCTCCATCATTGGTCAGCATTTTCACAGAATCATTGGGGTTGGAAGGGACCTCTTGAGACCATCTAGTCCAAGCCCCTGCTTAAGCAGGGTCATCTGCAACAGCCTGCTAAAGACCATGCCTACTTGGTTTTGAGTATCTCTACAGATGGACACTTCATAACCCCTCTGGGTAACCTACACCATTTTTTTTACCACCCTCACAGTAAAACAGTTGGGTTTTGTGTTCAGATGGAATTTCCTATTTTTTCAGATGTGCCCATAGCCTCTTGTCCTGTCAGTACTGAGAAAGGTCTAGCTTCCTCTTCTTCATTCCCCCACTTCAGCTATTTATAGAGATGGAGATGCCCCCCTGAGCCTTCCCTTCTCCAGGCTGAACAGTCCCAGCTCTCTCAGCCTCTCCTCAAAGGAGAGATGCTCCAGCCCTTTCATCATCTTTGCAGCCCTCCACTGGACTTGCTCCACTACGCCCATGTCTCTCTTGTACTGGGGAGCCCAGAACTGGACACAGCACTCCAGACGTTACCTCACCAGTGCAAGGAGAGGGGAAGGATCACCTCCCTCTACCTGCTGGCAAGTCTCTGCCTCATGCAGCCCAGGACACCATTAGCTGCTTTTGCCACAAGAGCACCTTGCTGTCTCATGGTCAGCTTGTTGTCCGCCAGGATCCCCAGGTTCCTCTCCACAGAGCTGCTTTCCAGCGAGTTGTTCCCCAGTGTGTGCTAGTGCCTACAGTCATTTCCCTGCACAGGTAGGACTTTGCATTTCCCTTTGTTGAGCTTCATGAGGTTTCTCTTAGCCCGTTTCTCCAGCCTGTCCAGGTCCCTCTGAATGGCAACATTTTGCCTATCAGCCGTTCCTCCCAGTTTTGTTTCACCTGTGAACCTGCTGACAGAGCACTCTGTCCCACTGTACGGGTCATTAATTAAGCTATGAAGCAGTATTGGCCCCAGTATCCACCCCTAGGGCACAACACTGCTGACTGGCCTCTGGCTGGGCTTTGTGCCACTGACCAGAACCCTGTGGGCCTGGTTATTCAGCCAGTTTTCAATCCACCTCACTGTCCACTTATCTAACACGTATTCTGTCAGCTTATAAGACATATTCTCCTGCAGATGCAAATTTAAACAACTTCTCCATCACTACTCACCTACAAGTAAAAACAGGTGTTCCACTTTATCCCAGTGAAAGACAATCCCACCCACAGGTAAACCAGGAGAAAAGTACTCCTCAACTTAGAATAAAGAGGCAAAGGCAAACATGCTATTTAAAAGCCAAAACAGAGGCAACCAGTCTTAACTGCAGTGGCAAAAAAGGAAACAACTCAAATTATGGCTTTAGTTTGGCTCACAGCCCTCATCTTCTGAGCATTAGATACACATGGACTGTGAGCAGCTGCAGAAAGTCTTGAGGAAATTTATGTGAATTAAACTACAGGAAAGCAAAGTCTATTCTAATACGCAGTATTTGCTAGTGTCTTGCATGGATGATTTGTTCCAGGCAAAAAAAATCATCATGGACTTTGAGGACTGAAAGTTTATCCAGCAGCGGAAACTTGCATGATAAGGCTCTGACCCTATCATTCATTCTGCACGGGTAGACTGCTTGTTGTCCTGCTGCTGCTGCCATTGAAGCTAATATCTACCACAGGGGGGAATGGCTTTCACTTTCATATGCACACACGGGACTGATGCTCAAGCAGGCACTTAAAAAACAAATGAAAGAAAAACATTTGCTCCACAATCATCAACTCTTATATTTGTTTACATCCTACATGTATACTTTGTAAGCACCGTTATAGAAAAAGGTAAGTCAATGTATTCATTTTCTATATACACAGCAACAGCAATAATTAAGCCTGAATTATGTGACCTTACTAATTTTCTGTCAGTTGTGAGAGCTATTTATTGTACCATACAGAGACCTGCAACACAACTGTCAACAAGAAAAGCCACGCAGAAGTAAAAGACAAACTAATTCATTTAAAAAAAAAAGTCACATATTTCAAATGCAGCATTTTCTCCCGGAGAAACTGGCTGCTCATGGCCTGGACAGGTGTACTCTTCACTGGGTACAAAACTGGCTGAATGACCATGCCCAGAGAGTGGTGGTGAATGGACTTAAATCCAGTTGGTATCCAGTCACAAGTGGTGTCCCCCAGGGCTCGGTGCTGGGGCCAGTTCTCTTTAATATCTTTCTCAACGATCTGGACGAGGGGATCGAGTGCACCCTCAGTAAGTTCGCAGATGACACTAAGCTAGGCAGGCGTGTTGATCTGCTTGAGGGTAGGATGGCCCTACAGAGGGATCTGGACAGGCTGGATCGATGGGCCGAGGCCAATTGTATGAGATTCAACAAGGTCAAGCGCCGGGTCCTGCACCTGGGTCACAACAACCCCATGCAATGCTGCAGGCTTGGGGCAGAGTGGCTGGAAAGCTGATCAGCAGAAAAGGACCTGGGGGTCGTCAGCTGGCTGAACATGAGCTGGCAGTGTGCCCAGGTGGCCAAGAAGGTCAATAGCATCTTGGCCTGTATCAGGAATAGTGTAGTGAGCAGGACTAGGGAAGTGATTATCCCCCTGTACTCGGCACTGGTGAGGCCCCACCTCGAGTACTGTGTTCAGTGTTGGGCCCCTCACTTCAAGAAGGACATTGAGGTGTTGGAGTGTGTCCAGAGAAGGGCTACAAAGCTGGTGAGGGGTCTGGAGGACAAGTCTTATGAGGAGCAGCTGAGGGAACTGGGGTTGTTTAGCCTGGAGAAGAGGAGGCTGAGGGGAGACCTTATGACTCTCTACAACTACCTGAAAGGAGGTTGTAGAGAGATGGAAGCTGACCTCTTCTTCCTGGTGACAAGTGATAGAGAGGAAATGGGTTCAAGTTATGTCAGATGAGGTTTAGACTGGGTATTAGGAAATTTTTTTTCATTGAAAAGGTTATTAAACATTGGAATAGGCTGCCCAGGGAGGTGGTGGATTCACCATCCCTGGAGGTGTTTAAAAAAAGGGTAGATGTGGTACCTGGGGACATGATTTAGAAGTGGTTTTGTCAGGGTAGGTTAATGGTTAGACTTGATGATCTTAAAGGTCCCTTCCAACCTCAACAATTCTATGATTATATGGTAATTCTATGATTAAAACACCCCATATGAATGAGATAATTTATTTTTATGCTGAAAAAAGCTTTAAGAAAATAATCAGAAGACACCTGACTTTGACCTGATTATAAAGGCTAAACACTTCTCTAAAGGCTTCTCATGGTCTCACACTTAAAAGCATGTTTCTTTTTATTTGCTTAGATTGACTTTAAAACTTTTGTATGAATACCATTTATTGACTTAATGGTGGAGACCTGCATGTAAGCCAAGATGTTAACATTGAACTATTTTTCTTCTAAAATCCAGACAAAAAGGCGCTGCTACAGTAATTCTCACCAAAGCGAAATGACTTTGCTTATTATGAAGCATGTGGACAGGGAGAGATTTTTTTTTTTGCAAGATTAGGATCATGATATGCAGCTTCTGTTCACACTGCTTTGTATTGTTACTGGCAGGGCTAAAATTTAAGAATGTCACTTCACTAGCACCAGAACGAAGCATTTTTGTCTTAACATTAAATTTTGGTTAAATCTATGCAAATTAGTCAAGATGCAGATATCAAGAAGGCAGTAGCTAGCTCTAAAAATTTTTATTTTAAAGCTACTGGGACATATTTTCAGATAAAAAAATATATTTCATATATTCAGATAAAATTTTTCTATTAAATAAAAGGTTTACTACCAATTTGCTCTTAAAAAATTTTCAAGGTTTTAAATAAATACTTTAATTCCAAAAACTTTTCTGTTCTCCAATGAAGATCTGTAAAGTTTTGTCATAAACCCAAAAATATTAACACTTTTGAATTAAAATAAAATAAAATAAAATAAAATGTTTCCAATAGAAATTTCAAAACCTCATGTTACCACACTGTAAAACATGAGAAGGACCCGGATTGAACGACTCATGCTGAACACAGGACTTGGACTTATTCTGAGTCAAACCCCACAAACCTGGACACGAAAGCTGACAACATGTATGAGCACAAGAGCCGGCACGCTAGCTAACAGCGGAACCGTACAGCACTTGATGTAGCTGAAAGGCAGAGTCACGTTCACCCAGCCCCCATCCGCTCTGTTAATTTCTGGATCCCATCCATTTGCGGGTACCAAACCGGTCCCCAGTGCCTCCAGCCACCGCAGTCACACCCGACCCAGCATAGCAGCCTAGTATCTTCCTGCACGCTTACACTCCTGTCACTTTTCACGTGATCACAGCTAAATCTTCTCTTTAGCAGTAGAACCCAAGCACCAAGCAGCCACCAGAAACATGCTTAACTTGAAGTCATTCTTAAAATTGTTGGGGAAACAAAAAAAAAAAAAAAAAAAAACAAAACACACAAAGCCAGAAAACCTCCCAAAAAGCACACTTTACAAGATTGCAACTAATTTGTATGCAACTGGAAAGGAAAGGATGCTTCACTAGCACAACGCTTCCGCATTTAGCAAAGCACGTATGGCTGCAGGCAACACCTGGGAATACAACGTAAACTCGCGGTGCGTTGGCTAGTCCAAACTGGTACACAAGTACACAGAGGGTAATGCAGCAGGCATGGCCTACTGAAGATGTGAACTGCCCTCAATGCATACACAATCAAATGAACAATGCCAAACTGATATACTTTCTGAAAGAAGTTATGTTCCTTCAGTTAAAAATAAGATTTAAAGCCTTATGAAAGGAGGGAGTTTATGAGCAGAGAGGAAGGAACCAGCTTCTATAGAAGCTGAGAGTAACGCTGAGCCCAGAACGGTTGAAAGTCAATACCCAAATAACTTTGCAGGGGGGAAAAAGCTTCCCTTTCCCCATTGAATACATTCAGACAGGC
Source organism: Anarhynchus alexandrinus (assembly GCA_008711295.1). Classification (NCBI taxonomy): domain Eukaryota; kingdom Metazoa; phylum Chordata; class Aves; order Charadriiformes; family Charadriidae; genus Anarhynchus; species Anarhynchus alexandrinus. The sequence continues at coordinate 2,974,206 of VUYV01000029.1, forward strand.
ATGTGCAGGAAGAATCTTCTTCTCTGGAAGAAAAATCAGCTGCAGAGCACAAGCGTTACAAGCTGACTTCTGAAGTCGATCAACAACCGATACCCAGAACAGAAAAGTCTGGGACAACTAAAAGCAAGATAAGATTTCAGAGCCCAGGCTTCTCAGCAGTTGTACTGCTGAAGGCCAAGCCTCCCCTGCAAGAACATCCCTCAAAAGATACGATTTTGTCTCGCAGTACCCTGTCTCTGGGACCTATTGTTTACCTAGTATCTTCCCATGCTATAACACCACCTGAGCGGCAAAAAACAACAAATGAGGCTCTCAATTTTATTTACTAAAAGGTCTTATCACAGCAGCTCTCTCTGCCTTTGACACTGCATCCCGTCCCCAGCTCTTTTCTCACGACATCCCAGCCTTGTGCTTTCTCCAAGCGCCAGCAGCACCAGAGCCTTGCCGCCGTGGGGAAAAAGAACAACAGTTGGGTTGTTTTTCCCCACGATCAAGGCCTCGGACTGCAGCGGCAGCCATAGGACCGCCTGGCTGTTCATAAAGAAACGAACCCAGGCACTGAGAAATCATCAGCTAAAGGGGGAAGATGGAAAGAAACATTTTGTGAGCCAAGACACCACACTTTCACTGGAGGAGCTAGACTGCTGCCACGCAAAGAAGCTGGAGGCAAATGGGTGTACTCCAGAGATGAAAATCCTGGATCCTGAAATCCCAAATCAGAGCAGCAAACAGGTTTCTTTTAGAACGAATTAGTATTTTTAAAGGGGGCAAAGATAAACGTGAATTGCACTGTAAGGTTCCTTAAGTACTGCAAACTGACAATCAAAACCAAAAATAAGACAATACAGGAAGTCACAAGCAACAGCATTACCATGTTCTTAAGCATAAGTCCTACCACAAACTGCTCTGAGGACCGGCACTTCTTCATTGACAAATTCTGTGGCACTCACCAGCCATCATAATTCTGTTCAAGGCCCGGCTCTGGGAAGGGGAGAGGGCTAAATGATGGAGCTCAACAATCTACCCTTAATTACAGCCTATTTGCTACATCTGAGAGCTGTTAGTACACACCATGACAAATTAAAATCTATACATAATTTTCCAATTTGAGCTGAAAACAAAGCTATTTGGGGGGGTTTGGATGCATATGAAGAATTCCAGTGGATATTTGCACAGTTTGAAGAAATTATGAAATTGAACTGAGTGACTTCCAGATTGGAAGCCCCAGACACCAAATTCCTCTTTGTATCCACAGAACTGGTAAAAAAAACTTGCTTTGCTCTGCCTGTGCTAACCAATGTACCACTAAGACACAGCAATTCATCCACAGCTCACACATCTGATCTTGGTACTCCTCACTGATGACCATGTGGATCCTGAACAAGAGCTGCATAAAAATATAACAACTGCTTTGGCCTGGAAAAAGTCTTCAGAAGTGACAGTAAGGGGGGGGGAACACAACACAGAAAACAAACAAAAAACACAAAAAACCTCACAACCCCCCTGAAATGAAATTTAAAAACATCTCAAAACCATTTTTTCAAAACCCAACTCTGAGACATTGAGAGCCACACAGCTTCAGATTTCACTTATGAACAGAAACAGCTCAAACACCCCGCACATCAATTTACTTCTCTCAGAGCAATGTAATGTCAACTGTATCTGAAACAGTAAGACTGGATACTTACTGCAAGACAGCAATACTTAGGTTAGCTCTCAATCCTGTTATCAGATGCTAACAGAGTACAACTAAGCTAAGCTTTAAAACCAACTTCCTTGTTTAAGCTTAAGCAGCGCTGCCTCAGAGAGCTAAATTATTTATACTAAACCAGTGCTTTCTTATAATTACACTACCACAAAAAGTGTCCTGTAACAACATTAACGCTTCCTCCAGACATGGTCCACTCTTGCCCTTAATAGGAACTCCATCCATGCAGGGCAGAATATAGCCTTTCATGGGCTTTGACTCCTCTTTCAATAATTATGACCCTACAATTTTAAAAAAAGGAGAGTCAGTATAGTCTATTTTTTCAAGGATAAAGAAGTAACTCTTTTTTCTTTTTTACCAATGAGTATTAAATCAGGATCATCTTCTGATCATTTCCTTGCAACAAGTTTTAAACCATACTTACCAAAATCGTCCTCGGCCTCCTCCATGTCATTAAGCCTAAAATTCCAGATAAGATTACCTACAACATAAAAAAACATAGCATCACCCAGAAGAATACAACTGTTCTCAAAATGTCATTTACACAGTATTTATCACTGCTTTGATGAAAGGTACTTTGGAACACTAGAGCAATGCTGGGAAGATACAAAGATGCACTTTAAAGCACAGAATAAGAGCCTGTGTTGATGAGGTTCTTCGCTCCTAAGAGCACCCTGTGAAATAACACAGCCAAATTTGAATCTGCTGTTTTCTTTCTTTTCCTCCCAGAAAACGTGCATGGGGACAAGAAGTTATGCCAGCAACTCTGACCTCAACAATTGCCTAAAAAATTACTTTCAGCCAACTGAATACTTATTTTCTGCAGCATGGCTAAGCAAATCTAAAGACTGGCTCTCTCTTTTCCACCCTTTGTCGCCACTCCATCACTTCATTAAGTGCCTGTGAGTACCCATCCCTGCCTCTTCCCTTGTGCTGACTCTGGCCCTCTTCTGACCATTTCGGTGAACTAACTCCCAGAGCACGAACCCTCCCAAAAACACCAAAGAGCACCAAAACTATCTCCCTGAACTGACTCACTGTTTAGTCGGAAGAATGCCAGTATCAGCACAGGGAAAGAAGAGTAAGTAAAAGCTTCTGCAGCAGTAGTCATTAGACCAAACTTGCTGAATCACAGAACTGAACCCTACGACTCTTTATCTTACAGGGCAAAACAATTAAGGAAGGAGAAAGCATTGCTGTGGAACTGAAGCAAACAGTATACCCAAATACTCTCTCACTGTAAGGATGGGAACCCCATAAAGAAAGGCAAATCAGTTTTTCAGCAGGTCCTGCAAATAAGCAGGCATACTTTTCACTTGTGGGACTTTGTAACTAAGCCAATTCACACCAAACTCCTACCCTAAAAAGAAACAAGAAGACTAGAACAAACAGTAAGTTGCACACTAGCATTTTTAATAAATCCCTTCTGTAACTTCATTCACTTGACATGATTAATCTGATTTAGCGTAACATACATTACATGACTTGGCCAAAACACCTTCCGATATCATCACTGCTGTTGCAAAACCACATACATAACTCTGCAGTTTCGTAACAAATTATTTTTTTGATCCTGTGAATGCAAAATAGTCACATGATTTTATAACAAAGCATATCAATACCGATGTCCTTAAGGGAAAACAGCAATGCACAACAAGACTTATCTCATTACATTTGTTTAAGATATACAAAAAGACAGTCTTTCTCAAAGTTTTCCTGATCTGCACTTAATCAGTGCATCATGATCTGCATTTTGCATCTAAAATTAAAAAAAAAAACAAAAACAGACATCCTCAATTCCAGCTTTTAAGTGCCTCTACCTTTCCAGGTTGCTTCTGGGCTATAATTCTCACTCACTTTCACATCTGAAAGGCATTTTTTTGGTAACTTTTCCAACCGAATATATTATTGCTTCAGAGCTAGCATTAAAAAAGTAAATGACCTTTTTCGTTGTTAAAAAGACTGAATACTTCTATTTTACACGGGTAATTTTAAAACATTTTAAAAGCATAAGCATCGTTCTATGTGCAGGGTTCAAAAAAAGTCCATAGCTTACATATGTAACCTTACATAAACTTGTTTTAATCTAGGGTAAGGAAAAAAAATGATGAAAGATTACAAAAGGGATACCAAAGATACACATTTGGATAGCATGGGTTTCCTCCCCTTCCCCTGCCATAAAGGCTGTCTATACTTTCAGGGATGAGCACTGCATTAAACACACAAATAGGAACTACTTGATCCCCGAACTGCAAATCATTAAGCACATTTCTACAGGTTGTGAACAACGCTGGAAAAGTAATTTCAATGTTTAAACCACGGGATAGGCTGATGCTTCAGACACCAGCAGCAGGAGCAGAGCACGCCAGCCACAGAACGTGACTCGCCCATTGCTCAAGGGCCCACAAACTGGGCACGACCCGACCATCTCCTGCTCCTGTTAACTTCTGCTTACTACCACCGAGCTCCCGCAATACGAGCGATTATATAGTCTGTATTTATAAAGGTGCAGTTTAACGTAGGGCCCACCAGGAGATGGAATAACTTCTCTCAGCACTCTATAGAACTGTCCTCAGCCCATCCATTATTTTTTTTTCCCCCAGGCACGTTGCTATTTTCTCTCTCTCTCTCTTACTAGAGTGACAGTGTGCAAGGCACAAAAGCAATACACAACTTGTACACACCCCACGACGTGAGCAAACCCCGAGTACATTTGTGTAGGCTGAAACGCACACCGGGAAACAAACCCTGTCGGGGGCAGTGCCCTCACCCCGGGAAAACCGCCCGACGGGTTTCCCAGCCCTCGGCGGGGTCCGGCAATAGCGCACACACACACACACCCCCACACACACCCCCGTCGGGTCGGGTCCGGCAGCGGGCCGGCTGCCCGGGACGGGGACTTACCGAGCAGCCGACCCAGACGGGGCGGGCGTTCTGCACCAGCGGGGCGCTACTCGGCCACCTGGCCCCGAATTTCAGCGCCAGCAGCGAGCAGCCCAGCATGATCTGCAGCAGCCCCAGCGAGAGCAGCGGCCGGGCCGGCAGCGAGACGGGGCGCGGGAGCGGAGGGGCGGCTGCGAGGGGGGCGGCGGGCAGGGATCCCCCCAACCCCGCCGTGCCGGCGCTGCTGGCCGCCGCCGCTGGGACTAGCGGGGCGAGATCCTGGACGGGGCGGCGGGAGCCCCGCAGCACCACCGGCAGCGGCATGGAGAGGAGGGGGGGGGGACGACGACGACGACCGGGCGGGGCCGAACCTCCTCCGCCGCCCCTGTGCCAGCCCACCCCGGGCGCCGCCTTCCTGTGGGGCTGCTCCCCCCTTCACCGCTCCGCTGGGGGCAGAGCCGCTGTACCGGGCCTGCCCGTAGCCCCCCGCTTTCCCCCGGGGCAAGCGGCCGCCCGCCCCCCAGCACACCTGCCTGCCCCCCCCACCTCCCCACCCGCGACCCCGCACGGCGGCGCCGGGACCACCCCCGCAGCCGGCATCAAGCCCGCCGCGAAGGAGCCTCGCCTGACCACCACGACACTCGCCCCGCTGGCCCGCCGCCGCGCCCCGGCGCCTGACGGCCGCAGAGCCGTCCCTCCCGTCCCGTCCCGTCGTGGGTCTCCGTACTGCTGCTACACGGACCGTTTTGTACCAGCCTTGGCGGGTTTTTCCGCTCCCCTTGTTAACGCGCTCCCACCCCTCCTCCCTTGTCCTTTTGGCTCTGGTCACCGCTGTTACCGAGCAGTAATTCGAAGTTTTAAAATAATTCTTCCCGGGAAAGATGGGGGGAGGGGTGGGGAAAGGGGGAAGCTCCTGGATTGCATGTTGTTGGCGCCCTTCCCAACAAGAGGAGAAGGTCTGGCAGGCAGAGCGATGTGTGTGTGTCTCTGTGCGGGTCTGCCTGTGTGCACGCACATGATGGCGTATCATCTGAGCAAAGATAAGGCCAGAGAAATCCCTTTACCTGGCGGAGTTTGGTTTGTTTCCTTTTTCCTTCCCAACGTTTCCTTGAGCAAAGCTTGACCTGACCATGGTCTTGTCTTTCCCTTCCACTTGACGTGCTTCAAAGAAGGAGGGTCAGGAATTTACTTCGGCCATGTGTGTTGCTCTCTCCAGCTCAGCGAAAGCAATTTTATACCTGTTGGACTTGTCTGGACATGACTTTGAAAAACAGAGAATCTCAGATATGAAAAATAGAGCTTTTAGTACTATAGGAAAATAACCCGTGTTAACGGTGTCATTGGCTCAGGTGACAGCACTCACTCCCCTGCAGAGAAAGGTGCAGATCCAGCACACAGGAAAGGGTTTTGAAACTGTGTTACGGTAATGCATAAGGTCTTATATAAAGAAAGGAAAAGATAAATGATTAGAGGGGCTGCTTTTGGAGTTACATCTTTCGTGCATCTCTTGATTTTCTACCTGAAGATTCAGGATTTGCAGCACTCCTAACCAAGAAAAAATCACCTGCCACTCTGGACCACCATCTTGTAATCAGGCCCTCACAAATCAACCTTCATGCTGGGGTCTATGGACCAGGGTTTGGAGCAACAGGTTTTAACACCTCAGACTGCGTAAGATGGCTGCCCCCGTGCTACTGCCCTTGCATATGACTATATGCCCTTCCCAGTCTTTAACTCAGCCATTAATTAGTAAACGTGTAACTTTAACCACGTATGTGACACTGAAGACTATTGTACACATGCTAACTTACATGGCACTTTCTATGGTTTTGCCTTTAATTCTGTTAAATGAAAATAGGATTGCAGATACTCTAAATATGCTGAAACTCACTCATACCGAGCCACTGGAAAATGCTGTGTCCATATATTTCAGGGCTTTAGAGTAGATGCTCCAATCTTAGCTTGCCAAATCCATGAAACGCAGCCAGAGATACGAGATGCCCCATCAAAGGACAGATGTCAGCCCTATTCGACTAGCAGCTTACTTGTAACAAGTGAAAACACGGTATCTGCACTTCATCTAGTCAATGGAATCTTGTAAATCTTGGCATTTATTTCCAATTTCTTCACACTCTTTTTTTTTTTAACTTTCAAAAATACAAGCTGAAAAAAAGCATATCAGAACGAAAAGTCATTTTCAGTCTAAAGTACGAAGTTGTTACATCATGCTCAAAAATGCAAACCTACAATGTCCTAACTCATGAGCTCAAAATTCTCTGTGTTTTAGATCAGCGCATTGCTTTCTCTGTAGCCTTTACTGTCTTGCCTTCATATAAATCATAGAATGGTTTAGGTTGGAAAGGACCTTGAAGATCATCGAGTTCCAACCCGCCTGCCATAGGCAGGGACACCTCCCACTAGACCAGGTTGCCCAAGGCCACGTCCAGCCTGGCCTTGAACACCTCCAGGGATGGGGACTCAACAACCTCTCTGGGCAACCTGTTCCAGTGCCTCACCACCCTCAAAGTGAAAAACTTCTTCCTAATGTTCAATCTAAACCTGCCCTCTTCCAGTTTGAAGCCATTCCCCCTTGTCCTGTCACTACATGCCCTAGTAAAAAGTCCTTCCCCAGCTCTCCTGTAGGCCCCCTTTAGGTACTGAAAGGCCGCAATAAGATCTCCCCGGAGCCTTCTCTTCTCCAGGCTGAACAGCCCCAACTCCTTCAGCCTCTCCTCATAGGAGAGGTGCTCCAGCCCTCGGATCATCCTCGTGGCCCTCCTCTGGACACGCTCCAACAGGTCCATGTCCTTCTTATGTTGGGGACTCCAGAGCTGGACGCAGTACTCCAGGTGGGGTCTCACGAGAGTGGAGTAGAGGGGCAGAATCACCTCCCTCGCCCTGCTGGCCACACTTCTTTTGATGCAGCCCAGGATGCGGTTGGCCTTCTGGGCTGCGATCGCACATTGCTGGCTCATGTTGAGCTTCTCGTCGATCAGCACACCCAGGTCCTTCTCCTCAGTGCTGCTCTCCAGCCATTCCCCGCCCAACCTGTAATTGTGCTTGGGATTGCCCCGACCTAGATGTAAGACCTTGCATTTGGCCTTATTGAACTGCATGAGGTTGGCTTGGGCCCACCTCTCCAGCCTGTCCAGGTCCCTCTGGATGGCATCCCTCCCTTCCAGCGTGTCTACCTCGCCAAACAGCTTGGTATCATCGGCAAACTTGCTGAGGGTGCTCTCGACCCCACTGTCCATATCTCCTACAAAGATGTTGAACAGTACAGGTCCCAGCACCGACCCCTGAGGAACGCCACTTGTCACTGGTCTCCACTTGGACATCGAGCCGTTGACCGCAACTCTTTGAGTGCGACCGTCCAGCCAGTTCTTTATCCATCGAATGGTCCATTTGTCAAATCCATGTCTCTCCAATTTAGAGACCAGGATATCGTGTGGGACAGTGTCAAATGCCTTGCACAAGTCCAAGTAGATGACATCAGTCGATCTTCCTTTGTCCACCGCCGTTATGACCCCTTCGTAGAAGGCCACCAAATTAGTCAGGCATGATCTGCCCTTGGTGAAGCCATGCTGGCTGTCACCAATCACCTCTTTGATTTCTGTGTGCCTCAGCAGAGTTTCCAGGAGGATCTGCTCCATGATCTTGCCAGGCACAGAGGTGAGACTGACTGGCCTGTAGTTCCCCGGGTCTTCCTTATTTCCCTTTTTGAAAATGGGGGTTATGTTTCCCCTTTTCCAGTCATCAGGAACCTCGCCAGACTGCCACGACTTCTCAAATATGATGGCTAGTGGCTTAGCGACTTCATCTGCCAGTTCCCTCAGGACCCGCGGATGTATCTCATCAGGTCCCATGGACTTGTGCACCTTCAGGTTCCTCAGGTGGTCCCGCACTTGATCTTCTTCTACAGTGGGCGGTTCTCCATTTTCCCAATCCTGGCTTTTGCATTCTGCATCACGGGCAGTGTGGCTGCAGTCCTTCATCTGGGAAAAAGAAAAAATATCTAGATCCTTTTTTATCACATGCTCCATGTCACTCCAAGTACCTGAAACTCCAAAGAATGATAGAATCATAGCATGATTTGGGTTGGAAGGGACCTTTAAAGGTCATCTAGTTAACTCCCCTGCTATGATCAGGGACATCTTCAACTAAATCAGGTTGCTCAGAGCCCTGTCCAGCCTGACCTTGAACACCTCCAGGGATGGGACATCCACAGCTTCTCTGGGCAACCTGTTCCAGTGTCTCACCACCCTGACTGTAAAGAATTTCTTCCTGGTATCTAATCTAAATCTACCCTCTTTCAGTTTAAAACCATTACCCCTTGTCCTCTCACTACACTCCCTGATAAAAAGTCCCTCTCCAGCTTTCTTGTAGTGCCCCTTCGGATACTGGAAGGCCGCTATAAGGTCTCCCCGGAGCCTTCTCTTCTCCAGGCTGAACAATGCCAACTCTCTCAGCCTGTCCTCATTGGAAAGCTGCTCCAGCCCTCTGATCATCTTTGTGTCCCTCCTCTGGACCTGCTCCAACAGGTCCGTGTCTTTGTTGTACTGAGGTCCCCCGAGCTGGATGCAGCACTCCAGGTGGGCTCCCACCAGAGTGGAGTAGAGGGGCAGAATCACCTCCCTTGACCTGCTGGCCATGCTTCTTTTGATGCGGCACAGGATACGGTTGGCTTTCTGGGCTGTGAGTGCAGATTGCTGGGTCATGTTGAGCTTCTCATCCACCAGTATCTCCAAGTCCTTCTCTGCAGGGCTGCTTTCAATCCATTCATCCTGCAGCCTGTATTGATACAGGTGGTTGCCCCAGCCCAGGTGCAGGACCCTGCACTTGGCCTTGTTGAACTTCATGAGCTTGGCATGGGCCCAATTCTCAAGTTTGTCCGCGTCCCTCTGGATGGCATCCCATCCCTCAGGCATGTCAACTGCACCACTCAGCTTGGTGTCGTCTGCAAAATTGCTGAGAGTGCACTCAGTCCCACTGTCTATGTCACTGATAAAGACATTAAACATTACCGGACCCCTGCAGGACCCCTGTGGGACACTACTTGTCACGGATGTCCATCCATGCATTGAGCTGTTGACCGCTAACTCTCTGGATGCAACCATCCAGCCAATTCCTTATCCACCAAACAGTTCATTCATCAAAACCATATCTCTCCAATTTAGAGGGACGGACGTTGTGGGGGACCATATCAAAGGCCTTACAGAAATCCAGAGAAATGATATCTATAGAAGAGGAGGATGGAACTGAAATGGACACATTTTGCATGGTGGCCACATTTGTAACCCAAACCAAGAATATCTGGGCTTATTGCTGAGATGTGGTGAGACAGCTTGCCTGACTGAGTGCTTCAACAGATGGATACAAGCCCTTCAGGAGAGGCAGGCAGAGGAGACAGGATCAGGGCCTGCCCTCTGTCTGAAGAAGCAGCTCAACTGTATGAGACTCGTCTATGGGACAGGTGAGAATTTGCACATGACGGTCAGAGGAGAGACCACTAACTGTGATATTATGTGTGTGTGAGTGGTGGGGGTGTTAGTACTGATCACAGTGAGGAAAAGGATGAAATCTGAAAAATTAAGAGAAGCCTTAGTGTCATAGAAACTCTCACTCAGGAGAGGGATATCCCTGACATCACCAGGAAGAGCAACATGGCTGGATGCAAGGCATCCAGAAGATATTCTGGAGGATGTTTAGGGTAATTTCTTGTATATACAGGTACTGAATGGGCCAACTGGGGCTGAATCACAGGGGGTGATGCACAGGTGGATCTGCTGTTCACTGACAAGGAAGAACTGATTGGGGATGGGGTAATCAGTCACTAATTCTGAGGTAGTGGAGGTCAAGTTCCTGCGGCAAGGGCCGGTGGCAGGAGAGTGGCTGAAGACAGACCCTGTGCTTTAGGAGAGCAGATTTTGGCTTATTGAGGGAACTGGCAAGTGAGATTTCATGGGACTGAGCTCTGAAGGGCAAAGGACCCCAGGAAAGCTGGCCGACCTTTAAAGCAAAGCATCCTCCATGTAATAAAGATGGCCCATCCCAATACTCAGTAAGCCAAAGGGACATGCAAGATGCCCAGGTGAAAAGAACTGCCTACAAGGCAGGGAATCAGACATGCCACAAGGAAGGAATTGAGAAACATTGCCTGGGCATGCAGAGGTAGTGTCAAAGAGGCTAGTGCTTAGTCAGAGTTCAGGTTTGCAAAAGATATCAAGGGAGACAAGAAGAGTTTCTACTACTGTTAGCAATAAAACGCTGACTAAGGACAACTTGGGCCTGTTTCTGAATGGGGCAGGTGATATAGAAACAGCAGACACAGGTAAGGCAACGGTACTCACTGCCTTCTTTGTTGTCACCAGCAAGGTCTGTCAGGCCTCTGCACCTTGTGAGGGGGCTCAAGGAGAGAGGAGGAGTAAGGGATGAAGACTGAGACAGGGATTGATTTCAAATACTCGGTCCACACAAGTCCCTGAGACCTGATAGACTGCACTTGAAGGTGCTGAGGGAGGTGGCTGATGTTCTTACAAAGCCATTCTATGTCAGCTCTGAGAGGCTGTGGATACTGGGGGAGGCTCCCAATGACTGGAGGAAGGCAAATGTCACACCCATCATCACAAAAGGGTAAAATCTAACCTGAGGATCTTCAGGCCAGTTAGTATCACTTCACTCCCTGAGAATATCATGCAGCCAGTCATGTTCTTTGTCTGGGCACACAGAGGTGGTGGTGACTGGAAACAGTCAGCATGGATTTATTTAATATAAATCATGCCTGACCAACCTGATCATTTTCTATGGTAAAATGACTGGATTTGCAGATGAAGGAAGTGTAGTGGATGCCATTTACCTCTAGTTCAACAAGGCTTTTAACACAAATTTGGTGGCCTTGTGTTGAGCAACCTGGTCTAGTGAGAAGTGTTCCTGCCCATGGCAGGGGGGTTGGAACTAGATGATCTTTAAGGTACCTTTCAATTCTAACCATTCTATGATTCTATGATTCGAAGCTAAATTACTACCTGGTTGACAATGCAAACTGATTGACTGTGGAAAAGCATTTATTTCCCCTGCTTTTTGGCTGTTAAAGATTGGGTTTTCTTTCCCCTTGGATTCTCTATACTTGTATTTCACCTCAAGATGCTTATTGACTGAAATCTCAGCAGTCTTGGCACCTGCGAATACAATTGGGTTGTCCTGCTCTGCCCCTTGGGTACTCTGCCATGTAGGAGATCACTGGAGGAAGTTCCTACATGTTTCCCAAACTGAAATTCTCATCTTCCATTCAAACATGCCTACTACTTGGGACTTCAAGCCATATAAGTAGGTGAGCTTTTAAGCAGTACTTGTGCTAAATGTTTGGAAGAGAGAAAATGTCATTCTTTAGTGTCCAAACCTGTTTCCAGTTATGAACATCTAAAAGCAAATAGGAGGAAGATAGCAAACTATCTTTTACCTATGCACCGTGAAGTTTTTTATACAACCATACAAGCATTTGACAGTATTTGCTGATAAAAAACAGATCTCATCTGCTGTGGCACCTCCTCTTTCCACAGGTGGAAGCACTGGAGGAACAGGCATTCGGGAGCAGCGCCTGAGAGCCTGTGTCGAAGGGGAAGCCTGGAGAGCCTCTTTCCAAAAAGAAGCCGCTGGCAAATCCCCAGTAAATAGCTTTGGCCGATCATGCCCTCACCAGAAGTCACACACACGTGCAGAGGCACTGAGTAGCCCTGAGCAAAAATGCTTCCATTGGTTTAACAATGGATGGACCCACAAACTCTCCAAACTTGAGTCTTCCTTCTGAGCCACTGGCAAGCGACATAAGCCCCCAGGCATCGACATGGAGGCAAAGCTGGAAGCAAGGAGAGGCAAGGCACAGTTCTGCTCAGACTGTGCCCACAAGGCTGCACAAGACAGTTGCTCCACACTAGCGCTACCCTGGGCACTCTTAGTGACCGAGTCCGGAGCGAGCTGTCCCCATGCTTTGGTCTGCTCCAGCAGCAGCCTGGCTGCTCTCACGCTCAGAGCCAGGCATGTGCTGCTGCAGCTCCGCACAAGAGGCCCTGGGGGACCGCAAGCTGCCCAGTACTGCATTGCAAAGTAGTGACAGTAAACATAATGTCATATATTGTTAGACCAAGAAAGCTGAATCCTGCTTCAGAAAAAAAAAAAACAAAACAAACCAAAACGTGAAGACAGAGCACTATATAGTTTGCAGGCCCATGTTCAGGACAAGAGACCCAAAGTTTCTGAAATGCGAAAATATGAAACCTCAAAGCCATCAAGTGACAAAACCAGGAGGATGACTTTCTCTTTAAATGCTAAAACATCCTTTTGAATACCTTAGCAGTTGTTTTCATGCTGTATCAGCCACATGGTAGTAATGACATCTAACTACAACACGTGTGGTGGCAATGCAGGATTTTAGTTACTAAGGGTTTGCTGCAGAAGGTTCTCTCAGGACATTTGCTGTCTGCCTTAAGCATCCCTTGAAGCCATCATCAAAGGTCCCCTTGCATATCTTCTTTTTTGATCTTTTGACACAGAAAACCCTTCCTGAATTCATCTAAAAAAAAAAAAAAGCATGAAACCCTACATTAGCACTCTTTCTCTCTTCCCACCCCTATTTTTTGAGGTGGGTGGGGAAGGAAGCAAAGCGACTCAGCAGTCAGTTACAACTAAGCAATGTAGTGCTTTCAAAATAAAAGCTTATTATTAGCCACCCGGACTAGAGACCCTCAGATCAGCATACCTGCGACAAACTTCGCAAAGTCCCTGTCAACAAGGAAGCAAACCAAATAGACATTTACTTTATGGCATCTCTGAAGATAAGATTTAAAACTCCTTTATAGCCATCAAGGACATGAGGTCAAGTGTTGACACCAACCAGAGGAATTACAGAACTTTCCCGTATTCACCCCAGGACACAGAGGGAGCCAGCTTGCCTCCTGGCATCAGAATATGTTTTCCTGTACGTGAGGAAATTTGAGCTGTCCTGCTAACATGAGGCTGACTGAATGTCAAACTTGATGGATGGTATTAACTGTTTACCTACTCAGCATCCTAAGTAAACCTTCACTTCAGAAACGCAAAGATAGGATTCTGTCCCAATGAGTTTACCATGCAATCAAGAAAATGGCAGGGACTATTATAAATGACTGGTAGCCGGAGTACACAGGAAAAAAGGTTACAGTGATGAGGTGTCATTCACGTGGTTTTGATATAGCATGTGAAACTAGCAATGCATGTAAAGTCAAAGGTATTTGTGACAGTATTGGGATGGTTTTATTACGTCACATCACCTCAGTTTTGGCCCTTTGAAACTTTGGGAAACTGGACAATCTGTGAAATCTTTTCAAAGAGACTTTAAAAGGAGAAAAGCTAGCCTGAAAAATTGGATAAAAGAGAACTTTTTAAAAAGATTGAATAATAATACTGTACCGAATCCACTGATAGCAATTAAATCCCCTTCAATACCGATTAAAATCATACACTGTAAATATTTCTAAAGCAAGACCAGTCTCTCCAAAGACATGTTTGCATACAGGTAGTATAAAATTTAAATCCAGTCTTCAAAGTTCTGTCTGTCTTCAACTCAGGCATAAACTTAGGGCATTTTAAAAGAGACCATGACCTCAATCAGTATTCCTCTAGGAGCAGAAACAAAGTTGGATTATATATAGCATATAAGCATTTTCAAGCCACTCACAAGAGATACTTGAAATCAGCTGTCTGGCTTCTTTTTCCTAGTTTTTGTAAACACCCCCAAGTCAGCTCCATGATACTTCTATACTCCTTTTTTTTCTGTCTAGACAGAGCCTGGATGCTCCAGGCTTTGGTGTGGCTATCTAATGTCCTGCAGTCTGTGGCCATCCACTGAGCAGGGACAGAGGAGTCTCTGTTCCCCAGCTGCCTGGTGCAGATTGACACGGAAATCCTGGTGCTCCTGATCAAAGGGGAAGGACTCTTGGGGATGCCAGATGAAGAAGCAAAAGTCAGCACAAAATGCATGTACTGTTGACATGAACAGAAAACTGGTGGATATCATAGTCCAAGCCACTCTTGCCTAGCCCTAAAAAAAAAATCAAACACATGAGTAAGCATTTGGAGAACTCATATCCCATATAGCTGGATGATGCATATGCAGGGTCCCTTGTGTGACAGGACCCCCATATTGTGTTGGGGATGAAGAGAGTACTTGGAAAGTGGCAAGTGACTTGATAAGGCTGTAAAAGAACATGAGATAGTGGAAGATTGTTAAGCTTACTAATATTATTGTATTAGCAGTATCAGTCCTACTAGTATTACTAATAGCATTTTATATTATAATTATAATTATTATAATTTATTTACTAATTAGATACTTAACAAATACCTGATTTACTTAAGCAGAATTGTGTTGTGATGTGTATGCTTGATGGGAGGATTATAAGGAGCCATGACATTAAATTGTTGTTGTCAGCAGGATCCCTCTGGCAAACCACTGTAGCTTACCAGTAAGAGTGTTTAGTGTGGCTGATGAGGTGAAATAATATTAGCGAGCGATAAGACTGGAATTACTGGGACCATTGCCATGAGTTAAAAGTGTGGAGTATGTTGTATATGGAAAGATTTAGAGCAAAAGTTTCTAAAGAGGGATATGATAACCTATGCTAGGGTTACTGAATGCGTAGATGAAAATTGAATTGACTCTATAGCAATTTGGTCAGGTTTAAAAGGTGGAAAAATCATTGCTCCCCATACAAGAGAAACCCAGTCTGGGGCCACTGCTGAGAGCCTGGAGAAGGTCACAACTGAGTGGCTCATTCCTCCACCAGGTACGCAGTGAGTATTAGCCACATGTGACTCAGGAAGACCCATACCCTTTCTCAATTTCTATGTCAGGGTTTGGGGAGCTGGGGCAAGGTTGGCTCTGGATGCAGAGGATGCTGAGACAACCTGCAGGGCTATGATCTGCCTCTACAGGGCACAATGGCCTCCACATTATGGAAATGTGTCACATTTGGCCAAGTTGGGACACCTTGTAACAAGTTTCACTATGTATATTTGGCCATTTCTTCTGGTTCATCATGTGGAACAACTAAACATCTTCTCTTGTTGCTACTGTCCATATAATGAACAACATCTTACTGTTCTTGTTCTGAGGAGCAGGATGAAGCCATTGGCACTGTTTGTGTTTATGTTGAGTGCTCTGTGTGTTTGTCACTGTTATCTGGCCATGTGTAAATACACATATATGTGTTGCACACACACAGTCTATGTGCATGTGTCTGCTGGGAACGCACTCTCAGCCTCACTAGCAGCTGGACCTCGGGACATGGAGCTGCTGCAGCCTCACCTCTCTTGGCCTGCTGGATCCATTCTGATTCCCCTAACCGATGGTTTCTCATGAAATCTGATGGGTTTTGCAGTCCTTCCTCAGTTAGCTTCTGCATGTCAAAATGTCCTGGACAAGGGGATCAAGTGCACCCTCAGTAAGTTTGCAGACGACACCAAGTTGGGTGGGAGTGTTGACCTGCTTGAGGGTAGGATGGCCCTACAGAGGGATCTGGACAGGCTGCATCGACAAGCCAAGGCCAATTGTATGAGATTCAACAAGGTCAAGTGCCGGGTCCTGCACCTGGGTCACAACAACCCCACACAGCGCTACAGGTTTGGGGCAGAGTGGCTGGAAAGCTGATCAGCAGAAAAGGACCTGGGGGTGTTGGTCGACAGCCAGCTGAATATGAGCTGGCAGTGTGACCAAGTGGCCAAGAAGACCAATGGCATCCTGGCTTGTATCAGGAATAGTGTGGCCAGCAGGACTAGGGAAGTGATTATCGCCCTGAACTTGGCACTGGTGAGACCCCACCTTGAATACTGTGTTCAGTCGTGGACCCCTCAATACAAGAAAGACATTGAGGTGTTGGAGAAGGGCTACGAAGCTGGTGAGGGGTCTGGAGGACAAGTCTTATGAGGAGCAGCTGAGGGAACTGGGGTTGTTTAGCCTGGAGAAGAGGAGGCTGAGGGGAGACCTTATGACTCTCTACAACTACCTGAAAGGAGGTTGTAGTGAGGTGGGGGTCGGTCTCTTCTTCCAGGTAACAAGTGATAGGACAAGAGGAAATAGCCTCAAGTTACACCAGGGGAAGTTTAGATTGGATATTAGGAAAAATTTCTTCACTGAAAGGGTTATCAAACATTGGAACAGGCTGCCCAGGGAAGTGGCTGAGTCACCATCCCTGGAGGTATTTATAAGACATGTAGACATGGTGCTTAGGGACATGGTTTAGTGGTGGTTGTTGGCAGTGTTAGGTTGATGGTTGGACTTGATGATCTTAAAGGTCCCTTCCAACCTAGGCAATTCTATGATTCTGTGATTATAAAATCAATCTTTCACGAACCACAATAAACATAAGAATAGATCATAAATGTAAATAAATGTCTCTTCCTTAGGAGGGATAGCTACAATTTGTGTAAAAAAATGTAATGTGTCTTAACTTATCTGTGTTTTATCATCAAAACAGCTATTAATAAATTCCTATAGTTCATAAGAAATTATCAAGAGCACAAGTCCATGTCCATCTCACATCTATCTTCAGATTCCTACTGTTCTTTCCAAACTGTGTATCTCAACTAATTTTGGTTTCAGTAGTATGCCTTTGGGCAGTATACCAGGTTTACTGAAGTCACTATCACTGGGATCTGCTAATCAGGGCTTCCAGCTGCTCATCCATGCAGATATCCTACTTTTCAGGCATAATATACAAAATGCAGCCAGTTGAAAGGGGCATATCTGTATCAGTTGCCAAAATATCCCTGACAAATACACACACACCAGGCACACTCCATCGCCTCCTGCTTCTGCTGCATTTATAATACAGGATGCAAGAATTCACCAGTAGATTCATCAGCTGTGCCTGGGCCAGCATAATCTCATAGTGAGGTAACAAACCAGGCCGAAAGGGTGTAGAAAAGGTCATCCACAACTGTGGGGTCCCCAGCATTAGTTCTGAGCTGCAATGGCTTTGCAGAAGCATCACCTAGGAGAAGTCTTTAGCAGCTTTATCCAAATGTCCAGATCCTGCTACAATGATGCTACAATGCCACAATGATACTGCATCCTTTTTTAACACTACTCTCTTTAAGCAGGATAAAGAAAGAAGGAAGAGGGATGCAAACAGCAAAGGCATAACGTCCATCTGTAACTTCAACACTGTTAAAGAAGCTTATTTGATGAGCTCCCTCAGAGATTTCAGGCAACCTGCTTAGCTTCATCGTGTCTCTTCAGTTCTCAGCTCATAGCTCATCAGGGCAGCAGCTTTCCCTGTTGATTTCCCATTCCAAAACTGGGACACAGCTTTTTCAAAAGCAAAAGTCTCCACAAAGTAACCAGCACCCTCTTGTGTTCAAGGCGAGCAGAGCCCATGGCCTTGGTGTGCCGGCAGGCTGGATTTCAGCCAGTATCACACAGCTTTGCTGCTTCTTCCAGACCTGGAGAACAACTTATTGCTCTGCCCCAGTTGGGTACACAGAACTCTGAACAGACAATGAGTACACATGTTCAGAAGAACATGAGAAACAGCGATCATGCTGAATACACTCATTAAGAGCTACCTGTATGACTAATTTACCGTGATGGAAAAGACTTTGGTCGAATTTCAGGCCTGGCACCATCTCCCGATTGCTACCAAAAATAATGAAAGCATCTCGAAACAACACTGCAAGGATTTATTAAGCTGTGCCGGTGATGGACTCCATGCTACCAAGGTAAGAGCCAGCTCCGTCTGTTGCAGAAGAGAAAGAGGACTGGACACTTTTCCTGCTTAAATAAAGAATAAACGATATGTCCCCATGCTTGGACCCAAATCAGCCAAAGCCCCCACTGGACTGCATACAGCAGGGTGAGATTGTGGTGCAGCTGATTGTCTCACAGAGCCTGGAGAAAGGCCACAACAAAGACTCATTCTGACCACACTGGTAAAGTTTCGATAATTCTGCATGAAACTGAATGGCCATCGCTGGGGGAGAACAGGGAGGGGAAAGGGAATTTCAGGTTTTTTAGTAGCACAATCCTTCTTTTTATCCTTTGTTGTGCTAGATGGGGTGAAAATTCTTGAAACGGTCATGGAATTCTTTTTTTTTAGATACATATAATAGCAAATATGTTTTTCAATTCTCTCTCTCAAAAAAAAAACAACAACCAAACCCCCCAAAAATGTAGAATTTTCTTGTTGGAACAAAGGAATAGGTGCATCTCAGATGGGGAAACTTGTGCTGCTCAACATAAATTGTTTTCATTAAATCTTTTCACACTCAGGTTGAGAGAATTTTTTGGCATTAAAACTTTTATGTTCCTGCTGAATGTTGTTAGATGTGGGTCCATCTGAATTTCAGTACTACAACTCCAACTCTAACATGGTTAAGGTACTGCTTACATGAGAATATAGCTCATAGTCCAATAACCTGAAATAAGAGACAGTCACGATCATCGACTCTTCCATGTGATTTCCCCCCACCCAGGATCCTTCCGTCATTCAGTTCATGGGCAGTTCTTACTTAGTGGGTAATTGTTCAGTTCTTTTCTTTTCTTTTTTCCTAGTATCCAGTGTGTGGCCCTACCTTTTATCCCAGTCACAAGTAGTAGAGAAATATGCATTTATTTACTTTTCATAATTTCCAACAGAATCTTCAGTGCACTCTAATGGCTTTAATTATCTCTGGAAATCTAGAGAGAAGGATCTATTGAAATATACTGTTCCCTGATCCAGCTGCTATGCCTTACTTGCTTACTTCTGAATGGCTCTACAAATGCTGGCAAGAGACGTTCAGAGAACTTAGCAGCGTGGGTGACACGCTAAACTAAGTCTTGAGATTAAGTTCACCCATTTGCTTTCTTTGGTGTAGAAGTGAGAGAAAATAATTTGGGATTGCTGCTTCTTCTCTTTTCTGTCCCAGCAGAGATGTGGTCCAGGGTGTCAGTTATGAATTTGGAGTCTAGCCCATAAGCAATTCTGGTACTGTGGCTTTATTTTGCTCAGAAAAGTTTAAAGGGAGAGGTGTTGGCTCCCTCACCTCAGAAGGCTTTTTAAGGTGCCACGTAATGCAGAAAAATTAATACTCCTTAACAGTTTAACAATGGAGAGGGAGAAATGTTCAGCTTTTACTCTGCTTGCAGTATCAGGGTGTCTGAGCTCTGGAAGAATGTTTCAGTATTCTACAGGGTGTGGAGAATTTATGTCATGATGCTAATACATCCTCCTTTGACTATCTTTGAGTCCTCTGGGAAACCAAATTTCTCCTAGCATCCACAGAGCAGACTTTGGTCTTGGAATGACCCTACATGTTGCTTTCCTTGTGCCCCCATATAATGCTGAATCTTTTTTGATTTCTAATGCTGAATCTTTTTTATTGTCCTATTTTACTGGGGTTTGTACTAGCTAACAGGTGTAATTTGTGATTTATCTTCAATGGAGTCTAACTTTTTTCCCTACTAGCCTAAGGCAGCAGTTCCCCTGTCTTATTTTTCTTGTGCTGTTTGACATGCTCACTGTTGCCATAAAAAAAACCCAACAAAACAACGGAATTGTGCATGCTTTATTAGTTCCCCAGGACATGTATGTAGGCTGGAATTTTACCAGGGGACTTCAGCACTGTTTAATTCCAGGGAACGGAGTTCAGTGCAGAAGCTTTCCAGTAAGATCCTGTTGGTCTGTCAGCCCAATTGTGCTCAGCTCAGGAAAAGCAGTAGCATCGTTACAAATATTGTGGTAAATACTATTTTGGTCTTCAGACAACAAGAATCTTGCAGAAGCTACTTAATTTCTGTTCGTACTTACTCTTCTTTCCTGTAGTCAAAGTCTAAATTAGAAAATCTAAACCCTTTCAGAATGTGTATACTTATTTCTCATTTTCATAGACATTTTTATCTCACCCGTTGCTCTAATTTATTAGAAATTTAACAAAATTAAAGGGATGAGAAAGATCAGGCAATGAACTGAAACATAGTAATTCTTCAAGATATGAAACCTGTGACTTCAGAGGCTTTGTTTTGCCATATTGCTTCACTCTATCTCCACCTTGCTACTAGTCAGGTTATTGCATTGCTGGATTGTTAACTTTCTTAAATGTACCTCTTTTCTATGTGACTTAACATCTGCATATTTGTGCGCTCTGTTATTGCTTACCTGCAACTACTGCCTGTGGAAGATTGTGTTGACTCCTAGGATAATTCTCATGAAGAGCAGTCAGAAGCAGAAATGCAAAATGTGTGGTTGCAGGTATTTCTCCTTAATCAAGTTAGGGTTTTTTTTGCTGTAGGTCCGTAATCACACATCTCTGGTTCAGGCATGTTTCAGCGCCATTTTTTCTGTGGTTTGATTTTTTGTGGCTTTAAAAAAAAAATCATTCTTTTTATGAATAGTCTTGTTCTGATCTGAAAGATGGCTCATCTCCACTAGAGACTGAGATAAACTTGGAGGTACACTGCCAGGATGTGACACACACCCACGCACCACCACCAGAGGTGGCAGTGGGGAGAGCAAGCATAGGGAGGATGTATCCTTAAACTGTGGCATTAGCAGCATCCAGGTAAAGACTCACAGTCTTTCTAGAGCTCCTCATCATACAACTCATTTATTTGAGCTAGTAAGACAGATTAACAAATGATAAATAAGCTAAACTCACTATAGCAGTGGACTTCAGAGGTCTCTGCTCTCTCAAAGACATAAAAACATGTCAGGAAAAGCAGAGCCCCACCTACTTTTCCAGGCAGTGCAAAGCTTTTTTAAACTGGATTCTATTTTTATAACTGGACATATTATTTTGCAGACAAAACTGAGACTTCATTTTAAAATTTTCTTGATTTTTTCTTTCTAGATTTTTAATATTAAAAATAAAACTAAGTTTGTCTGATATGACACTATTACAGGAAAACCAAAATCTAAGTTACTGTATTTCAGTTTGACATGTTTACCATAATGCTTATCTCATCATTAAAAAGCTAAAAAACCTGGTACAACCTCATAGCCACCTGCAAACATTTAACATCTGATTATCAGCAGGAGCTCAGGGACTAGTCATGCAACTGGTATGTTTAGGCTGCCTTAGAAGGTTCACACGCCAAGGTAAGAGACATCACAGTAGGTAGTGTTGTTTATTTTTTAGAAAACTCAGTGTGTAAAGTATTCCCACGTTCCACAAAACTGTTCAATAAAAAGGAAGGAAAAGGCTTGGTCAGTGGGAGCTAAATTCTGCCTTATTTGGTTGTTACTTTTAGTAAGACACAAACCTAATAATTGTATTTCCTAATAGACAAACCCATGGCACTGTATCCCATCCAAGAGTTTTGCAGTAGTTTCAGGTATGTATTATTATGAATCACAGCTGGTGTAAAAGGTAATTCCATAATGTCTAGGCTGCACCTCAAGAGCTCAAAAACATTATTTTACTTTCTGTTAGGATGTATATGTTGCAGTAATTGAGGAAAACAAGATATAGCTCATCTTAGATTATATAGGTGCTGGTCTAGAAATTGCCTGGAAATCACTGTGGATGCTTATAAAACTTCAAGCTAATGCTAAATATATTGCAGTAAAATAACTTGTTGTCTGCAAAGACAATTGAAAGATGATGATTTTGAAAGAAATTCTAAAATGCCATTAGTTGACTTGGTTGCAAATTTAATTTACAGGATTGTGGAAGGAGATATCTTGCCCTTGGTTTCTTGATTCACAATAACATCAGTTGAAAATGAAGGTCCTTTCTGATGTCTACAATAGCTAGTAATGTGCTCTGACAGGAACAGATCTAGAAAGTGAAACAGCTGGTCTGGAAGACCTGGTGCTAACGGAAGCATTTCAGGGATGTTACTTTGGGCTAGCCCTAGTGTGGTCCCATGGACCAAGAGCCTATTAGCAGTTGTAGCGTATCTTTGTATGATTTAGTTTTGTCCAAAAGGAAATCTGAGATTGTCACTGAGATGCACTCTGAGATGCCTCTGTGATGCCAGTGATTAGGAGATTTTCTTGAAAAGCACACTGGGGTAGATGAAGTGTGTGTTTTCTGTCTTGGAAATTGGACCTAGTTAAAGGGTCTCCTACAGAGCTACCCAGAATGTCTGTGGTACTTTGTTGTAGAACATCTAACACAAAAATTCTAGACAAATATTTCTAGTGCTTCCACAAAATACATTTTGCTCCTGTATCTATTTGCTTACAGCTAGGAGCCAAATTATAATGGGATCATGTAAAGACATGTTTATTTTCCACGTGTGGTTTCATATTGTTTCAGAACTCTGCCCTCCAAGAAAAACATGGTGGATTGTGTCACAGTTCTTTTGGATCCTCCAGTTAAGAACACAGACCACCACACTATTCTGGTGTTGCAAAAATTAAACCCATTACTCTCTGTTGCCGTTACATTGCATTGACATCCATGCACAGAAGAAGTGGTATAATCACCACCATTCCGTGGTACTCCTGTGGTGGCAGCTACACACATACATCCGGCAACAGCAGTATCTCATATATACTTTCCCACAATGTCTGGGTGTAACTGACAGGAATCTAGGAAGATGGTGCATTGGGGGCCCATCTATTCATTTTGTCCCCACTGTTGGCACTATCAATGATCCAGGACAAATGTCCTTTGATTAGCCAATGAGTTAAACTCGGAGGAGACCAAAAGCAGTTTCTCAAGGCTAAGGGGACTGGTACACCCTCTTAAAGAGGGTGTAGTGGTGCATCTCTTGGGGTACAGAGCATGTACAGATGTCCCCCCAATGGGGAGAAGTAATATCAGATAAAATAGTTTTTGTAAACAGGGGTTCACATTCAGGACACAATCCAGAGTATGCATTTGATGGAACTGCAGAGCTTTCAGTTTTAACCAATAGTGTTGATCACTCATATGGTGAAACAGCAAAAAATTGCATTACAGTACATGCGACAGCAGAGGCAGTGCCGTTTGTTACAACTGCTACAGTATTTTTAATTTGTTGCAGAGGCTGGATAGCTACTCTGAGAGTTTTAATGTGTTTTTCATGGTAAGCAACTTTAGTTGTCACTTGTCTTTACAAGGGTTGGCTGCTAAGTTGTCATAGCCTGATTAACTTATTCCAGACAACTTCAAGATCTGCAGCATTCGGTGTTGCTCCAGCTGTTCATATAGATCCCCAAAGACTTCCAACAGTTCCCTGACCTGCCCTGGAGGTAGCACTGAGACTGAGTTTTCCCAAGACAGTAAAATTGGATTTCTACTGTGGGTATATTTTAGTTATGTTTGTTTCCCATACAATGGTTACATATCACTCTAAATTGAGGGAAAGAGAACAAAAGATTTGGGGGATGGTTTTCCCATTCCTGAAGAAGCGGTTTTACTAGCTGTGGGATTTGCAGAAATCCAGAAGTACGAGTGTCCTCCATTTCTGTACCATAATCTCTGGCTTTGACTTAAAATCAGAACGGGGATTTTTATCAAGATCCTTAGAGAGACCACTCAAAAAGTTCCAGATAACATAGGGAAGTGGTGGTAGCCTGGTGTGGGTTAGGTTATTGACAATTCACATCCTCAATTAAGGAAGCTTCCCCTGAGTGTTTGGTGATTGTTCAAATGCCATGAAATTTTCTGCAAGAATTGGGAGATTTTGGTTGTGAATTTTTATTTAATAAACAGACCATTCTGTCTTTCTACAAACCTTTACACTGTGGTTGATATGTTAAATGGAGAGTTCATTGTACCCATCGTGATAAACACTATTCACGTACTTCTTTATTTTTAAAATGGGATCCATTATAGGATAGTATTTCTTTAGACAATGGGAGTGTAGGAAACTGCTAATTTAATCCTATTACTGGAGGTGGTGCTGTGGCACCTCGGGCTGGATGCACATGTTCCAAACCACTTATCCCTTGTTAGGTGCTGCCATCCCTCGGTGGTTCTTCGCCAAGGGCTGTGTAATCTGTTTGCCAGGTTTGCGCAATACTTTTCCTTTTCTCATGTTAGGATACTCTTGGCCGTAGGCTATGCATTAAGCCACAGTTTAGCAAAACTGACGTGAGCATACCTACTATTTGTTTAGCTAGAGCATGTGTTACAGGCCATCCCATTTGCCTGCGTGTTCAAACAGATTTGAACTCCCCTTAAGTCCTAATCATTTGGGCAGCCACCTTCCTAACCACTCCTCACAGGCTTTTTGGACTGTATTAATTTTAGTTAAATGATTGGTGTTGCAAACAACAAAACAGTTCTGAGTCAGGGAATTTTACTTAATTTAATTTATGGTCAATCAAGAACCTTTTAATTACAGATTCTGGTATTGAGAAATAAAGAAACAGTGAAACAAACACTTAGAGAAGCACAGCACAGCTTCGCTCTGCGCACGCTTGTAGTCAGGGGTGGGAAGGGTGCATAGGTCCTACAGACTGATCATCTTTTTACATGTTTAGGGCTTCCTGATGTTTTGGAAGACACTACCAAAATGTAGTTTACTTAAAAAGAACATGTAAGGATCTGGTTAATATACTAAATCCCTGAATATGAGAGCACCAGAAACCCAGAGTAGCTACTGCTGCTCCTAATTCTGTTTTATTGTTTGGTGGAGCCACATCCTGAATCTTATTCAATGCTGGTTGAGGAATTACGTTTTTCTTCCTTCTACATATCTAGTTCTTACAAACACTACTTCTTGGCTAGGACCCTGTCCTTTTTTGTCTGGGACTTTTATCCCTGGAGTTGGGAAGTGTTTGGCAATTACATCCTTGCCCTGTTGTACTAATTGTTAATGGTTAAGATCTTGCTCAGCAATCAGTAGGTAATTGCCAAGTACCATCAGGTTTCTTGGCTGGCCACACCAGACTATCATATGGTGAATATCTCTTTTCTCTTATACCCCATCATTCTAGATTTTGGATCAGTTCAGACACAAGACAAATACTACTGGTAACCTGTATTATAGGATACATACTGGTTTGCTTTCAAAGAGAGATGGGGCAAGTTGGAGCAAACAGGTGTGAGCTTCCTTTTGGTTCCTATTAAGATGCTTGGGTGGTGACCCAATTTCCCATTTTCCCTAGCTGTCTACCCATGTCTGACATCTGAGTTGTCTGTCCCAGCATAATCACGGTACCTAACAGGACCTGAAGTTTCACTGTTCTGATATTTGGCAGAAATAACCACGGGCTGTGTGATTGTTTTGCCATTTGCTCCCGTTACTGAGTGTTTGCTTCATTTAAGGGGCCTCTTCCTTCATATATGTCCTCATGAATCATAGAGACCTGGGCTCCGGCATCTAGTAAGAAGGCAGTGGAGAATTTGTCACTGACCAACATTTCCAGACTCTGATGGCAGCAGGCTGCTGGGATGGCTGC
Source organism: Anarhynchus alexandrinus (assembly GCA_008711295.1). NCBI lineage: Eukaryota > Metazoa > Chordata > Aves > Charadriiformes > Charadriidae > Anarhynchus > Anarhynchus alexandrinus. Next base: position 3,000,147 of record VUYV01000029.1, read on the forward strand.
CAGCCCTGCAGTGGGGCCTGCCAAGCCCTGGTCCCCGAGGTTGGGAAGGTGACCTGGAAGAGTGGGGCTGAGGCAGCTGCTGGTTGGGGCTCCTGGATATTTTGCACTGGCACCTTTTCTCCTGCTAATTGTTTGAGAGTAGCTACAGAAAGACCCTGCAGCTGTGACTGCTTTAAGCCTTTATCTCAGCCTTCTGGCTTCCTGCCTGGTTGACAGCAGTCAGAAGTTGTTTGCTTTTTTTGGCTTGCCCGTGGCTTTCCTGTGGTGGTGGTGAGGCAGAGATGGGCTGGGGTTGTTAGTGTCAGACTGTTCCTGGGTTTGTATTACTCAGACTATAAGTGACGCTTTTGGACCATTACATAATGACAATATGGACAACATCTGTTGCAGGACTCCTGGCCAGCAAGTGTTGGCACTCACAGCTGCCCTGGTCGGCACTGCTGGACATTCAGATTTTGGGGCAGCCTCTTCTACTATGGGATGGAGTCCACTTGTGGTGGCAGCTTGCTGCCATGGGTTATTCAGAGCAGTTTGTCCACCACTGACCTCTTTTCAGCAAGTATAAGATGGCACGTTTTTATATTGCCTTTTCTAATTTTCTAGCATTCTCCCACAGCCATCCATCTTTACCTCCTCTGTGACTGGAAGGTAAGGTAGCATCCTGATGCACAATTCAACAAACTATTCATGTGGAAAGTTTCTAAGTACTTATTTTGTGCTTCCAGTTGACTATTTCTGGTATTATAGGTTACATTGCTTTGGGTAAGCCTTGTTCCTCGGCTAGATATTTTACCTTGTTTGCCTCTTAACCTGTCTGCTGCTGTCCACAGGCAACTTCTGAGTACTGGTGTAATTCTGACTTGATTTTTCCACCTCTTACACTATGATCAGATTGGCATAGGGTCAATATAGCTTTCCTCTACCCATTCGATATCCCAGTATGGATTATCATATCTTTTCTTTATAAATCTTTGTCCTGTGAGGCTGTGAAGAGATGGAGACCAGCCCTGCTGTGTCATTGCTGGGGCAGAGACTGATGGCACTGGGAGGCTGAAATAGGGTCCTGGAGTAGGGGCAAGGGGGAGGCCCTGGGAGGTTGGGCAGGGACAGCAAGGCTCATCAGTGCTTTTACGTCCCTGACAACTTTTCAACAAATTTCTGTTCCAGCGGTGTGAGGCATGCAGAAATCAGACAACAGGTAAATGCAACAACACCAAAAAAGCCATCCAATGTTTCCCAGATGCCCTAAAGCATATACCATGTCCTTGTGGGAAGGCTGAGGACAAGCAAATAAACGTCACATTATGGTTGACACCATTTCCATGGGTGCTGACCACACTGAGGAGAACATTGCTTACAGAAGTTCAGATATGGCCTCTGGACGTGTCCAGGGCACTCTTGCCATTTCTGCTCATGAGGACCCACTCAGCATGTCTGTTCACTTTCCTGTGAATGCTGAACTTGGCCAGGGAAGATGCTGAACCCCTGTCTGGCCACTGAATTCATCACAGGTGTGAGGCTGCTGGAGAGGATAGTCACCCAGTCAACGTTTGCAGGTGTTGTCTCATTCAGCTTTGCAACGTCCAGGAGACATCAGCTGTCAATGGGCAGCTGAGCTGTATAACACCATGGAGGATTTGTAGATGAAGATTTTTGTCCCTGCCCAGATGTATTCCAAAAAAATGGGCCTTGGAGACCATCACAATCAGGCATAGATTAGCTTATCTGGTATCTTCAGTGCCCAGATACTCTAATTTGGCAGTATCACTTTGCTTTATTCTTGGTTCACCCCTGCATTTCTACCCGTTCTGTGGTTATCCCTGTAGACCAAAAAGAACTGCTCTGGTTCAGGGGCCTATGGGCTCCTCATAAGTCTGCATAGGAAGCTTTTAGAGCAATGCCACTTCCTTTGTTACACAAAAGTATGCTTTTTATAACAAGAAGACAAGAATCTAGTGTTCATACTTCATGACCACATGGGCTCAGCTCTCTGGCTCTCTCCTACAGTTTCAAAATCCAAATCCATAATATGGTGGGAAACTTGTGTGGTGTTCTGAAATGCAGAGCTATTAAGAAAGCTATTCTCCACAGAGCTTAGCCATGGCCAATTTTGTTCAGGGCAAACTGGCCAAACACCTTAGGGCACCCAATAGGCAGTACAAACCGCGCTTTTTCTTTTGAAATTTGGTTATTGAGGGTGCTGCCCTCTTGTGTGCTGCTAGACTGCAGGTTCTGTGTGACTTGATTACTGCTTATTGCACTTTGGGCAAGTCTCCACAGATGTATGAGCCCTTTTGTTTCTCTTTATTTCATTTTGCAAAGGAAAGGATCAAAGGGAATGGCTGAGCAACCGAGCACATTAGCCTGCTGTCCACCTATCTCCTCCTCCCTTCTGCCAGTATTTGCTTGCTATGGGAGATGAGTATAAAATTGCCTTGTGCTTACTGAAAATTTCAGCCTTGAGACCCATTTTAAAAGAGATCTACTATATACAGACAAAAATGCTACTGTTCATGTATAAACACTGAATACGGATTAAAACGTGTGTGTTAGAGAGCTGAATACTAGTTAAGTATTGGAAATTATTTATCCCTAAGGCAAAATAAAAACTGAGGAAAAACAATCAGCAAGCAGGTGTGGTTACATTTTTTGAACTGCTGATTTAAGCTATGTTTTTCCAAACTGAGACTGTATCTGCTCTTGAAAATTTACAGTGGTGCTGCACACACATAAATTTTAGTGGATTCAATCTGTAAAACAGGATTAACACTCGCTCTGTGTGGTACTCCCTACAGGAGAAGACCATTTTAAAAGAATCAGCTAAATTGGGTGAAAGCTGAATTTCTGCAGAAGATGCCAAACATGTCAGTCCTAGTTTAAAAAAAAACCCTGCTGTAGGCAGCCACCCTATAACACAAAAGCGTAAATGCTTACTTAGAGAGACGCACAGAAACATGACTATGCTATCCCTTTTCTCCCTGTTGCTCCCTCTGTTGCACTCTCCCTCAAAAGCGCCTGCAGGCAGAAGTACCTCCCGGCTGTAATCGTGACAATTGTCCCCAGCCATGCAGAACGGGCATTCAGGTAGGAGGTTTCGAAGGAAACTGCTATTGCAGAAAGAGGTGGTGATTTCCTTCGCTGTGAGGCTATTCTTAGCCTGTGCTGCAGCACAGCATCAGGAGATTCTGCTGCCCTTTCAAGACGAGCATGAGATCTGGTTAACAAGTCCCTTAGCGTTTTTCTGGACGCAGTGGTGCTGACCCGGTGCCGAACTTGTCATGGACAATTGTGGTTTATATACCTGTTTTTTTTCAATGCCCTTTGGCATTGTTCATTCTACTCATGGACTGGGGTGCCCACTTTGGACACATTAGGAGTGCTGATGATACTACTGTACCACAGTAACTGGGGACACAAAAAAGATTATACATTAAAATCTTCCAATTACGAGGATTATGTCTGTAAACATAGCTAACTCCTAGAATACTTTCAGTTCCTTTTTTTTTTCTTTTAGCATATATACTTTCTCCCCCAAGTGACCACTACATAAAAATTAAACCTGGGAAGAACCCAAGTAACAGTATGCTTGAATTACAGCACAGCTGAGATGCATTGCTGATGGCTTTCCCCAGTTATGTATAGAATTATAGAATCACAGTGTGGCTGCAAACTTTATGTATTATACAGGAGACTCTGTCCAGCCTCTTCTGTTGTCGGACAAACAGTAGAAGTAAAGGGTACAATTAACCACTGTAAACAGTTAGCAAGATGTGACCCTGGAGATGGAACAGGAGGACACCATGAATTAGCTAAAATAAGGGAATACCAAGATAAGATCATGGGGAACAGAACTGCTACCAGAGAAGAAGTCACTTGAACTATGAGTGAACTATCCTAATTAACATAGTAAAAAACCCACCCTCAGGTAGGGAAAGCCCCCTCCTCACAAAAGCCCCCTCCTCACGGAAAGTGCCTAATAAAAAAAGAGGACATTGTGACTTTAAGTAAAGGCAAAGCACAGTAAGAACCAATGGGAACGAGGACGGCTAAGCCTAACTAGAAAGTACTGATAACTGTTGCTTAGCTGTTGCTTGAAAACATATAAATGCTTACCGTGTACCAACCCGAGGCGTGCTAGCTTCGTGGATGAACCACCTAGCACCCATTTCGGCCCAGAAATGAAATAAACAAGCATCTTCCCTCTGTGTGTATATCGGCTCCTTGCACACTGGGTTAAAAGAACCCAGATTTGGGGCAATGCTGTTACTTAAGTAGGAACAGCCAATTCTCTGAAATATCTAGACTTGATTAGAATAAATTTTCTCATAACAGAGTAATGTATAACAACCAATGTTTTTTAGCACTGTTTGACAAACTTATTTACCATTCCCACACGATGCGTTACACAGAGGCAATATTTGTGCCATTACCAAGCTAATGGCTTTGCTCTGAGAGTTATGAAGATCACAGCTTATCAGTTTGTAACAATATTTTAATGAATATTCAGTAAATAAAGAGATGGACTGTGCACTTCAGTGCCATAATAATATTACTGCATTCATGATCTGAGGGCATTTACATCCCTACCTCAGTCTTCAAACAACTCTTCTTTTAATAAGATTTATTTTTTTTTTAAGCCCAGGTGGGCATTTGGGCACCAAAATTTCATCCAGTGTAAATAAGAGCTGGCTGTGTTAAGTCTTTGAAGTAACTACAGGTCTATCAGGAGTGGAGTCTTGCAGGAACAGCCTAGAAGTTATAGGAAGAAGACAAAAAAATCCATACCTAGAGGCACTGGGAACACTAACATGTTCCTGGTTAACAGAATGCTCAAGAGCATGGTAGGTACTTCCTAGCACTGTGCAGCCCAGTCTCGCTTTACAGTCTTTACCACCTGGATGTACAGTCTTTAGCGCTAGCTTGCAGAGTTGAATGAAGTGGCAATTGATGAATATTGCAAACAAAACCAGGGCAAGAAAGTGAGAAAACACGTTATGTGAGCAAGGTCATCGGTTACATAGGTAGTCTATGTTTAACGAGATGCTTCCCATAAACACAGAAAATTGTCTGTAAATGAGAGGAATAGTCTTTCCTTCATTGTCTGCCATTCAAAATCATAACTGCTGGAGTCACAACAGTGATGAATTCCGTGACAGGAGTCCAGGGTGTCTCTAGCTTTGCACAGCTATGGAATCTGGCACAGGCCTGAATATGGACACCAAGGCTAGCAGTCAGCTAATTTGGGGGATATTCATAGAACCTAAACACAGGTGCGTTAATTCAGAAGGCTGATTTTCACAGGCTTCCAAGAGGAGTGAGCAGGGCTAGAGAGGAGCTTTCCCAGAAGTTTACATTTAGGCCATTTTACACCTAATTCAGAAGTCTATTGTTTTCAATCCCATGTCCTGTCAATAGCGTTATTCTCACTTCTGTAACTCTGGTTTAGCTGCACTGAATCACATTGCAACCAACTGACATTCACACTGGTATGAAATTGGAATCGGGTCCTGTAAGACATTTTCCTGCATTAAAAAAAAAATAATAATCCCAAGCAATCCTACAATTTACAGTGCAAATATCTATGATCAGACTATGCTACACCCCAGCAGAGTCCAGAAAAATTCATAGCTGAGGAAATAGTACTGATTTAAGGTATGTTATATCCGAAATGAGATTAGCACAGGAAGTCTGGGCAGAATTTTGGACCCGAAACTTAATGATTCCAGTTCAGCAGTGCATTGAATTAGACTGTCTGTGTTTCCTTGTCACCTATTTTGTGTGGTTTACACACAGATATCTTAAAAAAAAAAAAAAAAAAAAAAAAGAAGGAAAAAAGAANGAAGGTATAAAGCAATTCAGTTATAATGCCATCAGGCCAAAACACCTAGATCTTGCAGAAATGAGGACCTTTCGGAAGGGTGCTGCTGTCTCCCCCATAACGGAACCTCTAGCAGTTTTCAATTTTTGTACCTAAGGTTTCCAAGGACTTTCAACTTTTGTAGTGCTGGAACAGGCTGAACAGGCAGAGCACTGCGGTAGCCTCAGAGCTGCACTAAATCTTAGCTCAAAAAATGGCATAGTGCGGTCATTTTCTCAGTTTCTATAAAGCAATAGGGGAGACTGAACTGGATGTATGTCACAATTGTTACTCATTCTGATAAAGAAGCAAGAATAAATGTGACGTTGAGTCAGAGCTTGGCCTGAATAGGAGTTTTAAATAGAAGGCATTTGAAAACAAAAACAAAAACAAGAAAGAACATGATAAAAACAGCTCAGTAGGTCTGAAAAGGTCATACATTTTTGCCTTTAAAAATCCAGAACAGCATAATAATATTAAACAGAGTTTTTTCCAGAGTCAATGCACCATTTTTAGAATGTGGTTAGTTTACGGTTTTCTCTGATCCATGGTTTCATAATTACTTTGGAATCACACAACATCATGCATACATGGCCTTTATACTTACATGTTTCATTTGCAACCAGAAGAGCTACAGGCTGAAAATGTTAAACAGAGGCTTATAGGATCCTTAAGTACAGCGTGGCAGACATTGGGGCAGAAAGAAATACAACAAAACAGATGAACAACAAGCCATGAACTTATTTGTCCTTTTATGAGGCTTGTTCTTACACAAGGAACAATGGTAGGGCACAGCAGAGGGATGAAGCCTCCAAGCTGGCAATCTTCACATGAAGGCAGACAACTTTCATTAATTAATTAGTTCTCCTGCAGCATTATGCAACATAACTTGTCATACTATTCTCAGCAAAGTTTTAACTGACAAATGAAAGACCTTTCTATGGCTAAACACAGTCACTAAACACACTGTTTTCATTTAGCATTGATTCAAAGGCCAAGGATAAACATTTTGCATTTTCATGACTGATTTTCTTGGCAACTTCTCAAGGCTGTTTTGAGAAAGCACTAGTTACATTACTGGAAATACCCTGCACAGGTTTCTGTAGGAAAATCTTCTGCATCACACCTGTCCATTCTGGGAACTTTTTGACATGCAAAAAAAAATCAATTTTTTTTTTTTTTAAATAAAGGAAAGTCTAATTCCACTCCTTCTGTAGGCAATAGGAGTACTCAAGTTAGGGCGTTTAAGCATTTATATCTGACTGTAAACTTAAAGGTTGTCACTCATGTCAAATATTGCTTCGGTATATTCCCCTCTGGGGGCGACTGGCAAATACTACAGAAAACAACAAATTCTGCTAAGGGAGTGGAGATTAAGATAAGAGTGGGGAAGTGCTTCACCGTTAAAAAGATCTTTAATTTCACTTGCAAGGCTTTAAAAGTTTTGGAAACTGCATTTTTCAGCAGTAGTTAACCTCTTCTTGGTTTAACCTTATTGCTATTTATTTTTTTGTATTAAAACAATTCTCTCAGGATCAAGGTCCCTTTCAACACATACTTCAATAATATTTTTGGCTTATTTCTTCACATGCATAACTGGTGTTAAATTACAGCACTTAAAATTACCCTGAAATGAAACAAAACATACGTCAGTGTAAGGTAGCTGGATGCAAAGAAGAGAAATAAGAATTTGTATATATTGCATATGTAGTCCATAGATGGGAAAATGAGAATTCAGCATTGACAATTTCTGAAGTTTTTAGAAGGAACTGACAACAGAACAGAGGACGTCCAACTGCAGCCAGACATCAGAAACAGAGGAGTCTTTACTTCAGTCAAGGTTTTAGCAGTAAAGTGAAAAACATTAATTAAAACTACATGGATGTCTGATATACCATCAATTATTCAACATATTTTCAGAGTATGCCAAATGACTGTTCTCTAACAAGGGAAAAATCTTAAGATTTACAGAACAGTGGGGACAGGAGAATGGAAAACATTAATACTGCTCAATTCAGTAAAATTAAGATCAAACATTAAGCTTTCCCACAGTATTCCTTATATTCTTACAGATGACACCAAGAGGCATACTCTATAAGGATTTGTTCAATAATAGAGCCGTGAAAAAATATGAAGCAAGGGAATAGTCTCTGAAAATCCAGTGACAATGAATTTCTGCATCTCACAAGAGTGAGGAAAGGTCACCAGCAAGTTACTTTGAGGGTTACTTGTACAAGCATGCTAAAAATGCTTGTGTGCTAGTATGGTTAAGTACATCTAGAGGCTTGAGAAAGACTTGGACTGCCCTCTGTCCCCAGGGGCATTGAGGCAGACCAGTCTGCTCAGAGCAGCACCTTGTAATCCTGTCTGTAGAAAATGGATGTTCAGCAGGGAAAAAAGCCAGTAGAGACGATGTGTCAGTGAGAGAAAGAAAGGCTCTAAACTCATAGGACCTTGCCACTGCAGGAAGCCTTGCAGGATAGCCACATCCTTACGCTGAAAAGGCTTGAGAAAAGCAGAACACAATGTTCATTCTCCTCAAGAAGGATGAAACTGACAGGAAAATATAAAAGACACTTTAAAAAGTCTTTGCAACTCTAGTTCTTCACTCCCTAAACTATGCTACCACTAATCTATACCTAAATATATAACTAATATATAGATAGTGCAAAGTACAGGGTCTCGTCAAGACTTTCTTCAAGAAATCTCCTTTCACCCTAAAGGCTCAATGACTGTGACACCTGCCTCCCCAGCAGTAGGAACCCCATTGCACAGAGCCCCAGCCCCGAGGCTGGCACCAGCCCCTGCCCCCTGCCCGATGCAGGCAGCACAGAGGGCTGTGGGACTCCCTGCCACCCCACAAAAGGGAGGGGACAGGGTGCAGTCCCCCTGCACACACTTGGTAGGGTGGTTTAATGGGACAGACCGCACTGAATAGCACTAGATTTTTGTCTTTTTTCTAGGGTAGGCAGCAATCATTTTGCTAACACACTGGTTTCCAAGATTCACCGATCTTGTATTATATTTGCCCTATTATCTGTAAAATGGGAGACATTGAGATTGATCAGGGTACTCTCCTGTAGCCAGTGGTTTTCCTTCCCACCACCTGGCTGGCTGGCGGGTTTGGCTGAAAAGAATTTCACCCCCTCAGGGATGAGAAATAGAAAAGATAGCGTAGGAGAATGGGAGGGGAGGTTGGGCTTCTGCATGTTGGGCTCATTCCCTAACCCTAGCCCTTTCTAGACATCCTGATGTCCACCTCCCAGGGCAACTTGCCACCAGCTCTTCAACCAGACGTCCTCACCAATGGCCAGGCAAATAAGCTGCACCTGGTTCCAATGACTCAGATGACTGTTCCCAGTCTCAGGGACTTCACTTGCTGCCTTTCCTTCCTCCTGCACCATGCCTTCCCCCTTGAGCTAGCATCTTCTGGCTCTTCTTGCTCCAGTACTTCTGCTTGGAGGTGACTCCACTTTTGGGTGACCCCACGGCTGTGCCAGGCCATCTTCTGGATGCTCCATTGCTCACTGAAAATGACCTCAAGCTGTAACTGTCCCAATCCACTCTTCTGCATCTGACCTCACTGGGAAAGGCAAACACCTGGTTTGCTTGCCTTTAAAGCTCACGCCAGCACCATAATTAGCTGTGGATGGCAGGGGAATGTGGAGTTGGTGAGAAAATAAAAAAGCTGGGTAATCAGTTTAAGGAGAATAGTCCTAAGGAAGTAATTGATTAAGGGTATAAAGAGCCTTTTCACAATAAACGTCTGTGTCCTGGTTTGAGCGACACAGGACTAATTTCTAGCACTTGTGAAGACTGCACTTTTAGAAGCCTCTAGTATCTGAATTTGTGAAAATATTTACTTCGTAGCCAGCTATGGTGTGCGGGTTTCAAGGTTTCAGTGTTTCTGAGTTTGCCAGGTGCCGGGATGAGGAGGAGCGAGACCCGGGCACTTGACCCAAGCTGGCCAACAGGATTATTTCATACCATGGACGTCACAGTCAACATAAATTATAAAGTTTGCTGCAAAGTTTGCTCTCTCCCTTGATGGCTGCCATCCTGAGAACTTCGTGCCTCAGTGCCAGACCCCTAAGCCCTTCCCTTCCTCCCGAAGCTGTAGCGCTCGCAGTGTCCAGCATTTGCTGTCCACTGCTGGGAGTGCACAGCACTAGATAGAATGGGCTGAGTATAGTCTTTGCATATTCTGTATTGGTATCAGGATCAATATTAGTTCTTTAGTGCTATCAGTGTTAATCATCTAATCTCACTCTATTAAATCTGTTTATACTTCAACTCCCGGGTTTCCTTGTTTTTCCTGATTCCCTTTCCCGGGTGGGGAGGGGCCATCAGGTGATACAATGATTTTCTGAATGACAATAAATTGTTATGGGTTTCTCAAACCATAACAGTCTGCCTTACTTTATTTCCTTAAACAAAGACCAAAAGGAGAATGAAGCACATCAAATACAAGTATTGGATGTTTCGTACAGCTTACAGGCAAAGAGAGCTTCACCCCTCCTAAACTCCTTTGCCCTCGCTCACTCTTCCTTCCAGACCCTCGGTCCCTCGGGCTGTGCGGTGCGGGCTGTCACACCTAACGCTTCGCACATCTGCTGGTGTCCGCAGGGGCTCAGTGCTTCAGCCCGGGCTTCCACATCCCGTGTTCACCCTGACAGCGTGCAGCTTTGCTCTGTTACGTGCATTGTATGAAGGACCCCGTGGCCTGTGCCAGGACCCTGCAAACGCCCTGTGGCCCCTGTTCAGGTCAGACAGGCTGTAGCCAGAATGATGGTGAGGGGCAAAACTCTCCTCATCTCCTACTACATCTGGCTCCTGATTAATCTTTTGCTGCTTGCCAACATGCACTGCAACACCAGAGGCTTTCAATACCATTTGCAACTAGTACTCACAACTAGCCCTGGTAAAAAATTACTAACGGGGTTGTTGGCGAGTGCCCTGCTGTTAGACAGCCAGGTTTTGATCCACGGTGCTGTCTCTGGACCGTTGTCAGTAGTTCTCACAGAGAACAGACAGATTTTTTACTTCTTTTTTTTTTTTTTTAAACACAGAGCTTTTAGGACATTCTGAGCTGCAGGTAGGGTCAGATGTGGAAGTGAGTCCCATCGTTACTGACTGTCTCCTCAGCATATGGGTTATGGAGCTAGCAACTGCCACTGTGATAGCCATGGCACAGCCGGCTCATTTAGATTTGCAGTTATCAATAATATTACTATTTTTATCATTATTCTTCCTTCTGTGCCTGTGCCATGTTATGCACATATCCACTTTTCTACTCAGTGCATGTCTTCTTAATAAAATGCCCACCATTTCCTCTAGTGGGGAGAGGCTCAGTACACCTACAGTTCTCCCTCCTCCTTTTACTCAAAACATTTCCTTTCCTGTCTTTCATTCAAAATGTCAACATTATAAACTACTTTGCGATAACAGGCAGAACAAGAAAGTGTAGTGATTTGCTACATGGGGCTAATGGATGCTGTCAGCCAATCCATCAGCTTATAAAAGTCATACATATTTGAAACTGCTGGATATGCCCACTGAAGTGCCAGGCTCAATCTGCACTCCACTTTGGTTTTATTCTACCTTTTTGATTTTCAGCAAAATGAATAGCCTACTGTCTCGTAATTGCTCTTTCATCAGACATCTATTTTCCTGTTGCTATGCCTGCTTGCATCAAAATACCGAATTGAATGCCGAGACCCACAACCTTCCTGGCAGCGAGTGAGTGAGGTACAATGCTTAAATCTCCTTGACTTTTAGGACCTGAGTAACATGTTGAATAAAGTCTGCGCCAAGCATAACCAAGGTCTTGGTTTTCTGCAGGCATAAAAATTCCACTTGATGCATATCAGAGCTGCCCTGTTGTTGGAGGGAAATGGTTAGGTGATAGCATTGAGGAGAGCTACTTTACACAACTTCTTCCCAAAGTTTTATTTTATTTCCCTTCCTACTCAGAGTCTGATCTTTTGGATACAGGTTAATAGTATTCTGTGGCTGGCTAGTACAAAATCTCCATGTGAATACCTTCCTACACCAAGTACCCTAAATTCACGTATGTCCCAGCTCCTCCTGTTTGTAATCTGTTGGGATTACAGAGCTAGATTTGGCTTTGGAGCACTATGCTGAAATTCACAATGTTAAACTGAATTATTCTCCTCATTTGCAATGAGCACATGATTCACTAAGGTACAGTTCTGGATGGTTCTTCATTTCAAATGAACAGTTCAGAACTAGTAAATCCCTGGACAACATTTATATTTTCCTTTATTACAATAGCTTTTAGATTTAAGAGTGTGCTATTGAATATAATAACGAATTTGACAAACTTCATGAATTAGAAAACTGAAAGAGGTTAATTTTAAAAACAGCTTAGAAAAAGTCAGTAGGAAACGGCCCTCTGTGAGGTGAAACAAACAAAAAAACTTGTAAAACAGTCAAACCCAAAACTTTTTTCCTTTCATTCTACATGCAAAAAAAACCCCACACAGTTACAATACTGTGAAAAGGAAAGAGTAGATTACCAGCTAGCAACACAATTTGGAAAACCAAAAGGCCACAAAACGTGTCTTCAAGGTTAAAAAAAGAAAAAAATACTGTAATGTAAAAATGTAGAGAGGACAAAGTCTTTGAAGCAAAGATAAAATTTATTCAGGATCAATAAACAAGTCAGCTGAGTCGGGTGCCTCTCAAAAAGAGCACACTTAGTTACAAAACTCCAGGTATTTATGTCCTGTCCCCTTTTCCCATTGGTTAGGTACTTTAGGACGCCCGTTCTTTCACGACCCGTTAGCCTATCACAAACTCGATTCACATTGTTCTCCTTTTAAGGAGTTGTTTTTCACAGCTCTTGCTTGTGCCGTCAACACCCAAAATGGCTGTTCATAGCCTTGCCTGTGTCGTCGGCATACAAAATGGCTGAAGCAAAACAATCCCTGAGTTTCATCTCTCACATTACAGAAATACTAAGGTGAAATATGAACCAGACCCATTAAATGGCAAACCTGTAGGCGTTCTGAAATGCATCTGCAATGTTGATGTAGGTGCCAAGAAGTGGTGCAGTGTCTCTTCTCTCTCAAGAGCAGGAAGCTGAACTCTGCCTCACTTGGAAAAATCACATAGTAAATTTACTGGGTCGTAGAAGATTGCTAACTTCACCTGTTTAGCTGCTGCTAATGTGAGCTACTAGCATACCCATTTTCTTCTTTTCACACAGAAACTGTTTAGTTGCAGGGAACTGGACAGACGCTTTTCAACATTATGTAGGAGAAACCGTTCACTTCAATATTTCACAGAACTGTATGCAGCGCCTGTCTTCAAAAAAGCCCTCATGGACACAAAGCACATATGATGACACACACAAAGCACGTACAATGCTCTTTTTGCACCTAGTCAAGCACAATTTTTCCTACACAACTAAAGAATTTATATTGTTATTCAAACGTAAATGTAATTTAATTCATTGTGGTTTGAAAGGGGTTAGCCAGGCCTAACACCTATTGCCTTTGCAAATAAGAGCGTTTGGCCAAGGTTTCCAGCAATGTTACTTCAGTGCACCGAGTTAATTGATGCTCTCGAATGCCTCTGCACCGAGTTAATTGATGCTCTCGAATGCCTCTGAGCATCTACGTGCAGACGTGGCACGAACAGCTAAAGTAGGTGGCAAAACAGCNCTTAGGAAAAAAAAAAAAAAAGAAGACAAAAGTCCAACAGCATTATGAACAATGCAGTTCACAATCAGCTTTTCATGAAGTTTAAAACACCCAGGAAATATGCTTTGTGGGCATATAAAGTTTCAAGACTAGGCTCAAGCTTTTGTTTTTTAATGCTGACCTCTTCCTGCTGAACTCCTCACTGCTGATTCCTCATGATGACAAATAGCCCTTTCCTTTGGCCAAAGTTCTCTCAGTATATTTTTCAAGGGAAGTTAGATGACATTTTTTTCTGTTGTGATATTGTCTTACTTGCTTTTCTAGGGAAGGGAGCATTTAGGTGCACATCTTGTTTGTGGAGCTACAGTTTGTTGGGCGGAAAGTGCAACTCCGACTGTTTTGTAGGGGAATACAAAGCCCAGGAGACACCAGGACAGGAGGTACCTATTTGTAGGCATTTCCTCCTGTGATTTGTACGCTGAACTTTTAACTTCTCAACACAGTATGAACGATGCAGACTGCTTCTGTCTGAGTTCAAGATGGCTTATATTTAAACATTCTTTTTTTTTTTCTTCTTCTTGTGTCCAGCTAACATGCCACTGTACGCTGGAGAGGGCTACTGCTCACCCTGCTGCGGTAACTCTGACCTGGCAGACAGCCCAGATTGCTCTGACTGCAGAAAAAAAACCCCGAGGTAGGACCATGCTGAAGAGCAGTACTGGCATTTAAGGGCTTTATGACTGACTGGGCTGATATTTAAAGACGAAAAGCCGAAAACAGCAAAAGCGTGCTGCTGAGTCACAGGCACACAGTGTGTTGCTGCCGCTCTGTCACCAGTACAGGCAAGGCTGTACTTAAGTTAACCGCAGGGAGATGCCACCTTCTCTCACTTACAAACGCTGTTTTAAATGTCCGTGCTTTTCATAAAACAGTTGACCGGGAAGTACTTATTTCAATAGACAGCAATCTGTATCATCCTGTCAAAATCACCTCATTGACTTTGAAGTAGCTACAGCATCTTACAGACAGAAGATCTGTTGAGTGAAGAAACGTGCTTATTAAACCAAACTGATACAATTGGGAAAAGCAGGCTCAGGCCACACAACCAGTCTTCAAAGTTTTCTAGATGCCAGAGAGTTAAAAACATAAGTATTTCTGACAGTTTAGTGTTTCTAGGTTAGGAAGTAGGCTGTTTTTGCGTCCCTGTTAGCTTTTCTGCTTCTTTCTGACTATTCCTAATCTAATAAACATAGCTGTCCTGCCAAAACCCTCTTCGCCTTTATCCTTACACCATCGCAGCTACAAGAGCACACCTGTGGTATTAGAAGGGTAAGGCAGTAACTCCAGTACATTAAAAATGGTACATTGACCTAAATGTTTTACAAGGTCATTTAAAACAAAGACACCCCCTACCTGACCGCGCATAATTTCTTTTTTTAATTGCTGTTATCAGATGACTGCGTATTATGATTCACTCTACCACCTGAGAGCAAAGCCTAAACCACTTGCTTTCTTACCAGCTGACTGTTTCTCCTTTTTGTTGGAACCATGACATGTATCTGGAGATCACGCAAGCCAAAGCCACAGCTGTTAATGACAGTGGGTATGAGAAGCTGATGAAACAATCCAGAGACATTCCTTTCCACGTGAGCAACTACCATAAGAACACAAACTACCAGGAAGATCCAAGTGACTGAGTACAGAGATCGAGACTGGAGATGAAGATGATGATACGGCATATATGGGACAAGATGGCAACGGTTCATCATAAATTTAAAAATGGACTCTTGGGGGACAATGAGGAAGATGAGCTTGAATAGGATAGAAGTTATCCATTTAAGAGAATTACTAATTTATGGATTTTCTGCTCTGCTGCCTTTCTTACAGAATTACTGCAGTAATTTAGTTATTTCCTAGCGTGCTGAGCTCAAGATTTTAGCCAATACATATGGTGAGAGGGGCATGGTTTCTAAAAACATACTGTTTATCTAAACCTTACGTAGGTATTTGGTGGGCTTTTAAGCAGCACTCTAGATGTACGCCACTTAAGAGATTACATTTCTGTCCATTGTGCAGAGAGCAAATCCTTTCCCAATACGTATGTATGTGCATTGTAACTTATACAAACGTTTATTCAAACTGTGCACACACAGACTTACCGAGATGTGTACCAGTCACTGCCAAAACATGCAGAGATAAACAAGATGGGTGTATTTATCTACAGGGCGAATGTCACTGGGGTGGGGTGCCAGTAGTTTGCTACTGTGGAACTATAGTTGCAAAGCAATTCATAATACAATAGGTATTTTACCCAGATTTTCTTTGTTGGTATCATCTGGCGCACCTGTGCTTCTCAAAGCCAACATGTTTTTCCTCATAATCTTGTAGCATCTTTCCCAGTGAAACTGCATCTACGACATGGTGTTAAAGATTTATGGTTGTGACTCTCGTCCAAGTACTTCCACTGTATTCATAATTTGTATGAAAAATATCTGAAATATTTTATACTTCATCAACCTCCAATTAATCTTAATTCCAATAGTTGTTAAATAATGTTTCATCACATATACAGATTTTGGATTTACTGCAAAATGAAATATAGTCTGTAGGTACACTGGCACTGGCAAAAAGGACTTCTTTTGTCTTTTAACTACCTTCTTGGGCTACAGGGAACTGAAATAAACAGCATTTACAACAGACATTTTCCATTTATCTTTCAAATGGTTCAGCACTTCCAAACTGTGCCAAAGGGAATAAATAGCACTGAGTGGGTAATTTAACTTAAAGGGACACAACAGTGTGATTTTTTTAGCATTACAGAAATACAATACACCATACTACAGAAAAGGATGTTCTTTATGGCCCCTCACTGTGAAAGAACAAATTCTTTCTGCAAAACCACCATGAAAGTGCTGTTTTTTGTTGTCAGTATGACCAGGTGGCTAAGAGAGTAGACTGAGCCTTAGAATAGTTCCTTTACAGTTCCAATAATAAACAGCTCTAGAACTGTTAATCGCTTTAATTTAGTTTTACAAAGGAATCAAATGTGAGACTCATTTCTATGGTGTAATTCCTTAGTGGATTTTTTGGTGTGTGTTTTAAATACTCCTAAAGACCTCAGAATTCTTCTGTATGTAAGTTTGAAGGAGTTCTGTGGACTCCACTTTGGCTTTTAATCCTTTAATCATTGCACCTTCAGTAAGAAAGAGGAATTCAAAATCACGTGATGGATTAAAAAGGACAAAATAAGGACCTATATTTATCGAAAGCAATATAATAAGAAGGTACTTTGGAAAGGCCCATCTGATCTGTCACTTCAACTCAAATTCTTATCTGGAGGAGTTCTCCAGGAAAAACAAAGGAAGAAACAAAAAGATTGAAAAATAAATTCAAAAGGTGATGCTGAAAAAGACTATTTGTGATATGTTGCTCTCCTACAATTGTTTGGATTAGTATTGCACTTTATTACTGTTACTGGTTTATAGAACCCAACTCCTATCAAATTTCAAAGGCTTAATCCGAAGTACACCTCAGCAGCCTTAAATCCCTACAAGAAAGGGATGTAGCAAGCATTTTGTTTATGGGCTCTCGGACTATCATCATTATTTTAGGAAAACTTCCATATGTACAGTAACCCTGAATGATTAAAAAACAAACAAACAAACAAAGCCCAAACACACATACACAAAAAATAAAAAAAACAAACAAACAAGCATTTATTTTTAAATATTCTGTTTCTTAAAATAATTTGGTTTATTTTAGAGCAACTAAGACTGGAACAAAACTACATTTCTGACTATGCATCCAAAAAATGAAAAGCTCTGAATTCTTCTCAAATGCCAGTTCTTTTCAGAGGTTCTTTCCTTTGGTTTGGGCATAACATTTCAACCATGTTTTGAATGTATCAGCCGCAAGAGAGAAGCAGTACTGGTATCTTCTTTCCTCCCAGAAAAGCAGCGCTTTTGGCAGGATTCAAATGACAGCTCAGATGAGAAGCCTGCTCCTAAGAGGCAGCAGGAAAATTGCGTGATTTTATGCTGTATGGGTGGGGTGAAAATGTCCGTGTTTCACAAGATGGCAGATAATTGCGATGCAGGGGTCTTCTTGAGAGAGCAAATAACTGATGGTTAATATTAGAAGGACACGGTATGAGGAAGAGGATTGTGAGGAAGACTTTTTTTTTAAGTGGCATTTTAAAAATAGCAGTCAAGGTTGCCCAAACTAGGGACCCGCAGAACCTTATCAGTTTTATAGTGTTTTCAGTTGGAACTGCCTGCTGAGAGTGCACAGGGAGACCAAAAAGAATCATAAACTTTATAAAAGGCCGTTTGTCCAAGAGCTACTGGCTCAGTGGGAGCTCTACATTAGTCAGTGACACCTCTGGAGAAAGTTCATAGAAAACAGTACAAAGAAAGAAACCAGTAATAAATACACACAGAACACAGCACAGAAGGATCTGAAACACTGTTGTGGTTTTTTTTTTTTTTATGCATTTATTGCGTCTATGCCTTTTACACTCTGCTGGAAAAAAAAAGCTAGACAAATTCAAATCGACAGCTGTTCAAATCCACAAATCCTGATACCACAAAGCCAGTGCTGCTTCTCTCTGTCCTCCTGCCTTCTCCAGCCACCATACTGAGAAAGATGTCCTGAAGGAAATACATTGAAAAAACAAAAAAGCTTCACAAGCTTTTCTTCAACTCAAGGCCTTTTTCTATTGTCTTCTTTCCTCACCCCGGAACCCTTACTTTGCTAGTCTCATTTATCCATGGAGTTTCCCAAGCCCTAAGCTCTTCTTCAGGTAGTTGTATTTTTTTTTTTCTCCTAGGCAATTCTCTCTCATTACTCTCTCATTAATAATGTTCTTTCAAAATGAACTTTTAAAGTTCACATCTTCTGCACAGTTTTGCTACCCACCCACCTCTCATGCAATGCAGTAATTTGATTTCAAAGGAAAGCATGTAGGCTATCAGTCCTCTTTATCCTTTCTCTTTCCAATGGAAAATACACACATACAGAAAATTTTCCTCTTGCGTGACTCTATTCTGAAGTTTTGCCAGAAAGGAAGTGAAGGAAAGTACGCTGTAGGAGTTACAGTCTAAGTGCCTTGAGGCCCAAGTCTCCTTCCCCCACAGGCTAGTCCCTAAATCAGACTACGTTTTTGCAGTACACCATGCAATTGCCTCTGGATCTTGTATGACCATTACATGGCTTCTGGATAAGGACTCAGGATGGAATTTCAAACCAAAGAGAGCAATGAAAATATTTAAAACTCAACTAGATAAGTTACCATACAAGCATTTCAAATGGGTTTTGAGACATTTGGTTTTCTCATAACAAATGACAGGTATTTCAAGAGAAATATGTACTTGCATTTTATATATATATATGGGGAAGGGAGGGAAAGGTATATTTATTCCAGAGGAATAGAACTGTGTTAACCCTGGATTTTTCATCTACCCTCAACCTAAAAAAACCCCAAGTGTGGTTTCAAACCTGAATTTTAGAAATAACCAAACATGCAACCTGATGAGGAACCAACAGATATTATGTGGGTTCAAGGACTAGAAAGACTTAAGAAGTTTTTTTCTTTTTTTTTTTTTCTACTTAGTATGTATGTGGCAATACCAAAGATGCTACAATTAGGAATTAGGGTTTAGAAGCTCATTTCAAGTGCTGAATCAATTTAATAGAAAATATTGTAATAGCAGTATTACCTTTTCAACAACGTACAGACGGATACATAAGCTATCACTTCTGCAATCAAACAACAGATGACTGAAGATTCTGGCTGGACGTACATTTTTGCAACAAACTAGATAAATTTCTAGATATTAAGATCCAAAACAGTAGACGCCACACGCACACGTAACTTCTGCTCTCTTTCCAAGTAAGTACCATATGTTCCTAATTTTATTGGTTGTTTCCTATGGCTCAGAAGTATTTAGGGACTTGCCTAATACATGTCTAAAAACTGATTTTAACAAATCTCGCAAGACATCACTAATTGTGGACAAACCGAAAGATTTTTCCCTAGGAAGGTAAATAATGTTGTAAAGTAGGCAGCAAGTACAACTTTTTTCCATTGTCCCTTTTCAGAATAGGTTTAAGAAGGAGGCAGACCTCCTTAACCAACAAAGCAGATGCACTTATTTTTTCTTTGCATGACTGCAGATTCATATTACACATTCAATTGAGCATTAAAAAGGGAAATTAGTGTTCTTTTATTGTTCCTCATTTATGTTATCTATTCAGCATCTAGATAAGGACCTGTCTTTTTCATGAAGAGTTCAGGTTTTACATTTCTTTAACAACCATTATGTTAAACCGTTCTTCCTCATTTTTGTCTTGAGTTCCTCCACCCTTGCTCACTGCATGTGCCATGGCCAAAATCCCCATCCAGTTATTTTGCTGTATCCTTTCTTCTCTGTCTTGTGACTTAATGTGATCTTCCATTCCACTTTTTCTTTTTTTTTTTTTCCCCTGGTCCTTACGCAAAAAAGTAATTCTTTCACCTAGGTTCTCACCTTAGGGAACAAAAATGCCAAATAGAAACCTCACTGTATTCACTATTGCATTGAATTGTGCCTTCCTCTTTCACTCACATATCTCAGCACCATGGAAGAAGCAAACCAACTGCAAACTTAAGAACACATAAAAGATACTAAGCACTCGGCTATTCTAAGCCACAAACAAGATGCCAGAATTAGTTCCCAACCATTCTAGATCAAGATAGAGATCATCACCTTAGTTACGCACTTGATAACAACTGCCATTGTTAGTAATATGTTTAAAGCTCCAGCCCACATAAAAACCAGAAGAGGCCACAAATCTACCCAAATGTTTCTCTGGGAGAGTAAATAAGTTTTCCAACCATCACACTAGCAAGTACAGCCTTCTGCTTATTACAGTGGGCTTTTTTACACCTTTCTTCTTCCTTCACCTTCCTTCCTTCCTATTCAGAAAATAC
The DNA here is from genome assembly GCA_008711295.1 of Anarhynchus alexandrinus. NCBI lineage: Eukaryota > Metazoa > Chordata > Aves > Charadriiformes > Charadriidae > Anarhynchus > Anarhynchus alexandrinus. Next base: position 3,020,641 of record VUYV01000029.1, read on the forward strand.
AAGCATATGTGCAAAAAAGGTTATACCTCTATATAAAGCAAATTCATTACAAAAGACAGCTGAATACATTCTGTAATTTTTAAATTTCATTTTAATTCCAGAAGAAAACTAGTAGAAAACCTAGATGCTTGCAAATTATAGTGCTGAGCATTAAAAGAAAAGCCCTGAACAACGTTAAGTGCTTAAGAATTTCTCTCTCTTAAATCCATCCTTCCGTCTGGGCACTCTGTTGTTAAATGCGTGACTTCTGACAGGTACCAGCCTACACTGAAGAGTCCACTGCACGTGACATAAAAAAGCAACTCCTACCACATATACCACCACGATACGTTACTGTCTTTTGGGAGGAACTTTCCCCAAAAGAGGCCAGAGCCACAATAAAGTGTTTTAAGATTTGCATCTGTAGAGAACCAATACCAGATGTGATTTTGTCTCGACATTGCCGCTGTGCTGCCATCTTCCGGGAGGACCATCTTCTTCACAACTTGGGAAGTGGATGACCTTATGCGCCTGCGCAGGGACCAAGGGCGCGAAAAGAGCAGGAAGAGGCTTGTATGGGAACAGCGCTTCCGGTTGATCTGCGCATGAGCAAGAGCCCTATATAAGGAGCACGTGTCCCTTTTGTGGGCCCCCTTTTGTTCTGCCCTGCTGCTCGCCTCCCTGCTGCGCGCCTCCCCGGACCCTGGACTGTGCAAAATGTGTAACGGTTGAAGACTTCGGACGGAATCAGCAGAAACCCATTGGACTCAGGGTGGCAGTAGCAAACCTTTCCCCTCTTTCTTTGTTCTCTTCTTTACCCCTTTTATTTCCCCCTTTGTCTTCCCTTCACCTCCCCTTTTCACCATTCCTTCACGGTTTTGTTCACCATTCCTTCNAATTAAGCAAAAGGTTGTACGACATTTGACTGACTTCAGAGTCTTAATCTCGTCCTTGGGATTATAACGAAACCTCCCCGATACTGGATCGGGACAGCATCTGACTCTCCTTCAGCAGCAGCACCTAAGTCTTTGCCCTGACCTAACAGCTGAAGCAGAGCATAGGAGAAGAATGCAACTTCTCCCATCTGAATCCTAAAAGAAACAAGCAGTTTTAAGAAGTTTTGAAAGGAAGTGTATAGCCAAGTCAATTCACAGGTTTCAGTCAGTGAATTCCAAGGCCACAGCTCTGTTCTGACCCACTCCATGGGTTCGGGGGAGGTGATGTTTTGAGTGGTCTCTGCAGTACTCGGGAGTCAAAACAATGACTCAGGAAGCACAGAGAATTTCAACACCCTGTTTCGTTCCACGAATCCTGGGGCAGGAGTCACAACAATGGCTCCTAAATGGTCAAAACATGCTTTATTCCACATTTTGCTCAAAATACATATATAGCTAATTTTGGCGTAGCGGATATTTCAAATAAAAACCTCAGTAACAAACAACAATGGCTAACTTTGGCATAACCAGTATTTCAAATAAAAACTTCAACAACAAACAACAAGGTAAGAGAATGAAAGGAGATGGAAAGAAGAAGAAAGGAAAAGAGAGGAAGATAGGACAGGTGAGCATCACCACCCTTGGATCCAGCGATGAGGCTTGGGGGTATCTCTCTGGATTCCTCCACAGTTGGTGCACACGAGGTGCCTTGTGTTTGTGTCTTTCACAGACGAGTTCCCACCACTTGAGGACTTGTGTCACTCTCAATTGTTTGTGAGAGCTTATAGTATGCCGCTTCCTGGAGTTTTCTTGCTCAGCTGCGCATCCTCCAACACACCCTCCCTGCCCTGTGCAGCTGCCATTGATTCTTCCAGTTCTTAGAACTTTTGGGCTGGGGCGGGTGGGGGGAGGTGGGATGTTGCTACTAGTGCCTCTTTACTAACTGTGCCTTATCTTGTTAGTGCGGTAACATCTCTTTTCTTCCACATAGTGTTTGAGACATCAACCCTTTTAGGTTCCAGTCTCTTACACCACCCCGTGGCTCAAACAGTTGGTTGAATCTCATTCTTGTAGAGTTAGTCTTCTTCTCAGGTGGTGATCTCGACATATCAGACAGAGGGAGAGAAAAGAGAAGATAGAGAAGAAATAGCTCGAGTAATCATACAGCTCATTTTAACTACAGTAATCATTAAAAATATAAAACGACTCAGTAACACTAAACCTGTTTTCACCAACAATGCTCCCCACACCATGAGTCCCCAAGACTGTGGAAGTGAAGCGAACCAGGTGTCAGGGCAGAGTCCGTCGAACCAGTCTTCTGGTTGCAAGGATTGGAAAAGTTCAGCAGTTTGGTCTGCAATCTCCTTCATCTTTGCACAAGCCTCCTCAGTAGAGGCAGTCGCGTTGTGGATGGTGACACAACATTCTCCATCTGAAAGGCTTAACATTCCACATATGCCTTGCTCTTTTAGTAACAACGTGTCACGGGCTGGACGATTCCAAAAACTCATTTTAGACACTTGCTGGACTTGTAAATTTAACTCACCAAAAGCGTATCTAATCCAATTTGACAATACATGCACGTGCCAAGTAATACTTTCTAAAGCCCACTTATGTCTGACTATCAGTCCAGGCACGTCGAACAGGGCTCGTACGTTATGAGCGATTCTCGTGCCTAGAGTATAATTGTTGGGCTCATTCGCATCATGTATCCCATCATAGACGTGACCAGATGAGTCTAAGGATCGTTTTGTCTGCAGACTTGACTTGGTATTAAACGCTCGGTGTGGGCACAATAAGGGAAGTACAATCCCACATTTGAGCCCAGCATGTGCCACTAAACTGAGGCGTGAATAGAATTTTCCATTTGAACACCCCCAGGCTAAACCAAAGGGCGCTGAATAAAAGCTGGTTTTACAAGTCCAACCATCTGCATAGTCTATCAAGTAAATAGGAGGTGATGTTGGAACAGGCACATGTTTTAAAGAGTAATGGGTGCGTGGCACACCACAGTACCGAGCCATATTTACATAATCAGATGCAATATAGCTTCCATTACAAAGAGGATCTCGATTTAGGTATCCTTTGGAAGGGTACCCCAAACATATACACATATCTCGTATCAGCACCCTGATTCTCTCTAATAGCCATGATTCAGGAGGATTTCCTGAACCTGTGCTACAATCAATTACTTTATGGCAAGAAAAAAGGTTGCTAGGTGAATGGTAAGGTACTTCTACATATTTCAAGGGGTTTAGGGTTGGATTCGCTACAGACCACATCCATTGAATATACGAGAGATTCCAAGACTCAGTCCCAGTTGTATTCAGGAGTAGAATACACCAGGGAAGAGTGACTTTTAAGGCATAGGTTGCTTCATAATAATCAGGCCGCTTTAAGGGATGAAAATCAGAATCAAAAGGAAAGTAGGAGCAAGGTATGGAGTAGGAACTGGCAGGGTCAATCTTTATAATTCCTGGCAGGAGATTCACATTTCCCTCCTGAATACTCTGGGTCTATCCTACTTGCCCTTCACGTAGAGTAAAATTCATCTTCAGGTGCGACGCATTACAAATGTTCCGTCCCCAGTAATCTTTATCGGTTGTGTTATAATATGCAAAAAAGGTATCATTTTGACCAAAAATTTTGTTCCAGTTGGGACGGTGGATATTCTCCACATAACCATCTACCAGAAGATGATTCGCCTTCCATTTTAGATAGGTATTATTAGGAAAGCGCCATTTCATGGGGAAGCAGATGTAGGGCTGCATTACTGACTGCTTTGCAGTCAGATTGATGGACATGTTTACGGGTGTTACAAAAAATCTGAGCCCTTGCTCGGCAGAGGAGGGGAGAGTGATACAAATTCCTTGATCAGTGTTATTCCATACCTGCACAAAATCTCGGATTAATTTCCACGCTACATCTGTAGGGGGGTCTTCAGTTGGAATTACAAACTGCAAAAGAATTACCTTAAGCAAAAATAGCAGAATACCCATATTAGGTGTAATAACCTATTAAATCTCAGCAATATTAGGTCTCCCAGAACACTTTTCTCAATTGAAACCAATGTATACAGTGAAAGCTATTAACACAACAAAACAAAGCGCTATGTTAATTATCAAAGGTTCCATATATCTCTGCGCAGCTCCTGGGAGTAGTCATTCGTACGTGAAGATAAGAGGAAATTCTCTTCTGCTCCTTTTCCTTGTACCTGTAAGCAAGCAGAAAGAAAGAAACTCGGTTCTACTGAACCATTTAAAAAGAAGGGTATTTACCCAGTGCTCTTTTCCATAGGCATCAGTGGCAACCCATGAAAAGTATTAATAGGGTTTTTCAAAACCAAGAGCACTTCCCCTACAGTAAGCAAGTTTATTGTTTTCTTGGGAGATTTTTACTTGTGGGTTTCCACATTTTTCCTAGCAACTGTAAATTTGGAAGGAGCGAACTGTCCATTAACTCTTGAGGGACACCTTTATTTAACGCTTCTTTCCATAGCTGATTTCTTGATCCCCCACCTCCCTCACTTCTGCCAGGCACATAGGATGTCCTACCGTCTACTTCGGTTCTGTAGACCACTGCAGAAGCTTTCGCGTCTTTACTGATAAACCCTACTCATCAGCCGTAATTTATTATCTCCTGGGCAACTTTTCCCCATGTAAAGGCGACCCCTCCACCAGGCCCAGCTGCTAAAGTTGTTCTCAACTGGTCCTAAAGTTGTATCACATGCATCTTTAGTGAGTCGGGAAGCCCTCTAATCATGGAGTCATCCTCTCTGGGTTAGCAATTAGTAACATAGGGGAGGGTTGATGAGTAACAAGCCGTCTGTCATGCATACGTTGGAAACAAGCTGCTTTTTGTATACTTTCTGTAAACAGATTTAATGCAGGAGTAGGAATAGTAACTGGATCTCCTCTTTTGATGGAGTCTAATCCTCACACTCTCCTCGCTCAGTAAAGGACCAGGGTTCCCTTGGATCATCCATAGTCAGGCATACCGCTGGACCCCAATAAACTTGAGCTTATTCCTCTGACACATTTATTCTATCTCCCCCAGTCAGATAAACTCTCCAAACACACTCTGTTCGGTCTCCCTAGCTTGCCTCCTTAATTTCTCTCACAATTTTGCTAGCTTGGCCACATTATAGGGTATCTGGTGGTAACATTAGGGTCAGCATTATCTCCATTGTTCCCATACTCAACTTCTGTCATAATGAGAGGTCGTAACTTCGGATTACGTGGGATTCTCCCTTAGCCATCTCTAATTCCTTCCAGAGGTAGTGGGGATCAATTTCTAAAAAATGGCTTAAAAAAACATACTTGCTATCTAAATCATTTTTGTACTTGTCGTGGTTTGGCCTCAGCCAGCATCAAAGAACCACGCAGCTGCTCGCTCGACTCCCACAGTTGTGGGAGAAATTGGCAGAAAAAGGCAAAACTCGTGGGTTGAAATAGTGCAATTTTAACAGAACAGCAAAAGGGAACAGGAAAGAAAAACAGTGACACCGATAAAGGGAAATACAGACATGATTACAGTACCGCCGCGCACAGATCAGACACGCACCACTGCAGCCGCCCCGAGTGGCGACTGACTGCCCCCTCCCCGGCTACCCCCTCTTATAGCCCGGGCATAGTTGCGTGGTGTGGAATACCCGCCCCTGCCGGCTCCTTGGGGAAATTTACCCCATCCCTGCCAGAACCAGGACAGTACTCAAAGTCCCTTTCCCTAGTATAAGCTCCCCACAAGCGTTCTTGGAAGTTTTCCACAAACCTTTTTCTTTCTTTCACCGTTTCCTTGGCCTGTCACCATCTAGCTCGTTCTACCTCTAATTCTACCTGCAGCGTTTTAACTAATTCTTGCAGAGATTCACTCACTTCATGTTCTGTTTGATTAACAATATGCTTATCTTTCTGGGCAGCTCTTAGGGCAGCCCTCAGGACACCACAGACTATTGCCTTGCCCTTACCAGCCTAAAAGCAGCTTTCTTTTGCCAAACATCGGTCAGAGATTGCCCATTCTTCTCTGTCCAACTGTGTCCTGGTAGAGTGGGACAGGCTTTATATCCCTTTAGGAAATCTAGCAGTGGGGAGCAGTCGAGATCAGTTTTATCCCAGGTAGCCATGATCTTCTGCCAGAGAATTCAGCTTCAACTGAGCACCAGTTCTGCCTTCCTCGGCACTCTGGCTGCTATCCCCCTTTTCCATTACAAGCCTTATTGCTTCTCACAGACTATCCTGTCTGTGATGCCAGTTTAACAACCCAACCCACTCTGTGAGTTCTGGGGAGATGATCTTTTGAGTGATCTGTGCAGTACTCAGGAATCACAACAATGACTCGGGAAAGCCCAGAGAATTTCAACACCCTGTTTCGCTCTGCGAATCCTGGGGCAGGAGTCACAATAACGGCTCCTAAATGGTCAAAACATGCTTTATTCCACATTTTGCTCAAAATACATATATAGCTAATTTTGGCGTGGCAGATATTTAGAATAAAAAAAAATTCATCATCAAACAACGAGATAAAAGAAAGAAAAGAGATGGGAAAAAGAAGAAGACAGGAAAAGCGAGGAAGGCAGGACAGGTGAGCATCACCACCCCCGGATCCAGCGGCGAGGCTCACCGACCCCTCCCCCCCATCTCCTCTGGCGGTGGCAGCACACGAGGCGCCCCATGTTCGTGCCTTTTATAGGCGAGTCCCCGCCCCCCGGGGACTTGCGTCGCTCCCGATTGGTCGCGACCTTCCCCTGTGCCCCACGGTGGGGTTGTCTCGCTCAACAACAGGGAACTGCGCACCCTCCGACCCGCCCCCTGCCGGCCGCCATCACCGCGTGCCGCCCCTCACGCATGCGCAGTCTGTTGTTCTTAGAACTTTCTAGAAGGGGGGCGGGGAGGGGTGGGGGAGGTTGTAGTGCGTTTTCTAACTGCGCCTTATCTCCTTAGTGTGGTAGCGTCCCTTTTCTTCCACCGGGGGTTTGAGTCATTAACCCTTTCAGCTTCCAGTCTCTTGCAAGCGCCCTTAAGTTCCGACTGAACCCCGTCTGGGCCTCAGGTGCCCACCACAGCCGCTCCATCACCCTCCTCAGCTGGGCAGGGGAGAGAAAAGAGAACAAAAGGATCGTGGGTCGAGATAAGGACAGGGAGATCACTCAGCCATTACCATCACAGGCAAAACAGACTCAACATCAGGAAATTAATTTGTTACCAATCAAATCAGAGGAGGGTTACAAGAAATAAAACCAAATCTTAGAACACCTTACCCCCACCCCTCCCTTCTTCCCAGGTGGAGCTTCACTCCCAATTTATGTACCTCCTCCCCCCGAGCAGTGCAGGGAGATAGGGAACCGGGGTTGTGGTCAGTTCATCACATGTTGTCTCCTCTGCTCCTTCCTCCTCAGACGGAGGGCTTCTCACACTTTTTCTGCTCCAGCGTGGGGTCCCTCCTATGGGAGACGGTCCTCCATGAACTTCTCCAACATGGGTCCTTCCCACAGGCTGCAGTTCTTCACAAACTGCTCCAGCATGGGTCCCTTCTATGGGGTCCAGTCCTTCAGAACAGACTGCTCCAGCACAGGCCTCCCACAGGATCACAAGTCCTGCCGGCAAACCTGCTCCAGCGTGGGCTCCTCTCTCCATGGGTCTACAGGTCCTGCCAGGAGCGTGCTGCAGCACGGGCTTCCCACAGGGTCACAGCCTCCTTCAGGCATCCACCTGCTCCAGCGTGGGGTCCTCCATGGGCTGCAGGTGGGTATCTGTTCCACAATGGACCTCCATGGGCTGCACAGGAACAGCCTGCCTCACCATGTTCTTAACCACGGGCTGCAAGGGAAGCTCTGCTCCAGTGCCTGGAACACCTCCTCCCCCTCCTTCTTCACTGACCCTGGTGTCTGCAGGGCTGTTTCTCTCACATATCCACACTCCCCTCTCTGGCTGCAATTGTGCAGGATTTTTTTTCCCATTCTTAAATACGTTATCCCAGAGGTGCTACAAGCGTTGCTGATGGGCTCAGCTTTGGCCAGTGGAAGGTCCATCTTGGAGCCAGCTGGCATTGGCTCTATCAGACACCACACGGGGGAAGCTGCTAGCAGCTTCTGACAGAAGCCACCCCTGTACCCCACTACCAAGACCTTGCCACGCAAACCCAACACAAGCACAATAGTCCCCACAGCAGGGCCAGTTTTCAGACACGCACAACACCTCACTACTCTTTTCTGTCAGTCTAGTTTTTTAGGCAGTCACCCCCACAAAGCTTTGTGTAAGACTGTGACAACTAACTTTGCTAGCTGTGGCAAAGGAAAGGAAACCTGTGACAAGGAGGATAACTTTGTCAATTACAGTTCCTTTATTAATGGTACAGTGCAGCAACATCAACTGAAATAAATACAGTTATTTGTACATAATACAAAAATATAACCCATCATAAAGTTTATACTGTACTACGAATTATGTATTGAGCTTCATCATTTGATATATAACATTTTCTCTTAAATAATATGGATAGGTACACTCAGCCAAATGAATGTATTAACATTTTCTTTAATTTGAAGACAAACACACAAAGAGCAGTTCACTAGTTCAGTGTATCCATACATCACATCTCAGCTAAGATTTGAGAGCAAACTAACAGTTTTTCAAGTCTTCCCTTTGCCACTGCTCTCTATCGATAGCACAGTGGTTCTATAACCAAATGCTGAATGGAATTTTTGATAGTAGCATTTATTAACAGATACAGAAAAGCGTTATTCAGACAATCAGCTTAAGGCACCATGGTTTCCACAACAGACACATGAAGTTACTGGCAAAAACCAATTTTAAAGAAGGCTATGAGTATTTAGCTACAGTACTATGATGAACAATAATCTATTATTTAATTATATTCTTGACAATATATTCAGTTGTCTAGTGTGGCTTTTGTTTATTCTTTAAAAAAAGATTTAAAATTTCAACATTATTACAATCTCAAGAATGCCTCAAATCCTTGCCAAAAAAAAATTTCTCCCTTCATCCCTGTGGTTTAAAATGGAAAAAAAAAAAATCCAACTGTCACTCTTGCAAGATAATTCTTTTACAGTCTTTTTAGAAATACAGTATCCAACACATTGTATAGTAAAAGTCCACTAAATTATTTTGTTCTCCATTAAAAGAAAGTATATCTTACTGCTGATAACTGCCCCCCCCCCTTCTGTATTCCATCTGTCTCTGCTATCAACAGCACTGGTGAACAATTCGTTTAAGTGAAATCAAGTTTCTCCTGAAGCCCTACAGAACAAACACGAGTCATTGATTTGCTCAAGACCTCTTCCCTAATAGTATCCCATGATACTGGCTGAAAAGTAAAACTAACATCCTGACAGCACCTGCCACAAAGACCCAAATGGCTACCTTGTCAAAACTCTCTTAAAACCTGGAGTGAAAAGTAGGATTTGAATAGGATAGGCAAGGATTAAATTCATAAGATTGCACTACAGAAATTGTGCGTTCCAAATTGTACATGGTAGTTCAGACACAGAACTATGTATGAGACATATCCACAGAACCATTTTGAATTTCAGAAAATGTTCCAGCCATATCACAAGCCCGTGTCAAAAGATTACGAACACAACAAAGTCATTGCAGCTTACCTAGTTCCACTCACTGAGTAGGGGATAGAAAAATTTATCAGAGGAAAAAAAAGAGTGGATTTGGAATCACACATTACATACTTTAAGAAGTATTTTCCAAATTACTACCACAGAATTGTCTAGGTTGGAAGCAACCTTTAAGATCAAGTCCAACCATCAACCTAACACTGCCAAAACCACCACTAAACCATGTCCCTAAGCCCCACATCCACCCATCTTTTAAACACCTCCAGAGATGGCAACTCCACCACTTCCCTGGGCAGCCTATTCCAATGCTTAACAATGCTTTTTGTGAAGAACTTTTTCTTAATATCCCATCTAAACCCACCCTTGTGTAACTTGAGGCCATTTCCTCTTGTCCTATCACTTGTTACTGGCAAGAAGAGGTTGACCCCCACCTCTCTATAACCTCCTTTCAGGAGCGATAAGGTCTCCCCTGACAATAACCCCTCTATTTACCTATCCCTACATTTCAGAGTAGAACCAGCTGCAATTACTTGTAATAAATAACCAATACCCAGTGTAGTGTTGATATAGTATCCCATAAATCCCCAAAAGCTTTCATTTGTGTATTGATCTACTTAGTCAGCCAAAATCTTGGCTCTTAGCTGCACTCGGTGCAGAGAGTTGATGAGATTTTTCGGTGTCTTACAATAATGTGAATCTTGAAGTCAGCCATTTTATTGCCAGCGTAGTGAATAATCCCAAGGTTCTCCCCATTTTGCTATGACAAATGCCAGCAGCACATAAAATGCAAAGTTGCCTTTCATTACATCTTTTGCCTTAAGGCCCAATGAGCAGCAGTCTTGTTATACTGTTTCTGCATCTTTTCTGTCTAAACCTTTAAAGTTTATCAACTTTCACATTCATTTCCTGAATTTCAGTGAAACACTTCCTCATAAGTAAACTGCACATTGTCATATGTAAAGCCAACTATGAAGAAGTATATCTCAGATTCCAGTAACTCAACAAGAAACAGTGATTTCCTCCATTTCAAATACACTTTAAAATAAATAATTTCAATTAAAATAACATCTTCAATCACAACAGCTGTATAGCATATAAAAGCTAAGAACTATAGAGAATAAATCTTGCTATTGTTATCTAATCATTGGCTTCCTGCACCAGAGGAAATTTCTGACTCAAACAATACCAAAGTTTTCTGACTACTAGCTAAAATCCAGATGTAAGAATGACATAAAACTGGGAAAAGAGGATAGAATAACATTCTGTATGTTAAAAAGAGACATTCTTCACTTAAGTGAACTATGCATACCTTACGGTCAGAAGAGGTCACGATGAACTTTGGTCATGTTCCGCATGTGCTCAAATCTCTGAACAACTGGTAACTTTAGGATACAAGATTTATCTGTAAGGACCGAAAACAGCCTTCTACTCCTTTTGCATGACTGGGTTAATGATGGATTAACACAAGGAAATTGAAATCATCTTGTATGGTTGGTTCCAACCTCAGTCACCTAAATAGACATATGACAACAAAGAACCTATAAAAGCAGTGCAAATATAAAAGCTTCATGACAGGGGAGGAAAAAAAAAAGAAAGAAAAAAACACAGCACAGATTTGCTCAATCATGGTTCACTATTTTGCTTTCTCGCAGATGAAAGAAGTTATCTTCCTTGAGTTTAAGATGTTCTGGTAAATCTAGCTGCCTTTTTGCTTCTTCAATGTCTTCCTGAATTGCTGAAATGAGCGCCTCTGAAAGAGGTAAGAATAGGGATGTTTAAAAGTTGGTTTGAATTCTGAACACACAATAGCACATGAAAATAACGTGTTCCACAGAGTACCAGACAACAATCACAGAATTAGAATATATAATTATTACTATGAGGTTTGAAAGGCAAAATTATTTGGTTTTAAAATGCCTTTAAAAAATAAAAAATAATAAAATAAAAAAAATGCCAGAGTTGCATTTTTCACCGTTATAAGCACTATCCTCTCCTTGTTCTAAAAGACATTTTAGTAAAAGAACAGTTTCATGAACTGTTTCCATTTTAACACAGCTGCGTCTTAAAAAGAAATTAACAGACTAGACTGATGGTTTTACCACAAGCCCATGATTTTAAAATTACTTCTCAGACAAGTGACACAAAAATACAATTTTTTAGTGTGATAAGCTGGAAGATGTAGGGGTTTTTGGTTTGGTTTTTTTTTTTTTTAATTAAACCAACTTGTACATTTAGCTTATGATAACATTTTGCTGAAATTCCAAAGGTTAATAGATAAAATATCTCATTATGGAAAGAGACAGTGAAGACACAGTACTTTTCATGAATAAGACAAGTAAGAGACTAGTTTGAGGGAGACGTGCAATACTGACCTAAGGAATCAAAGTTTTTTTCTGGTCGAATATATCCAGTTATGACTATACTAAGAATTTCTCCGTAAAAGTCTTCTTTGAAAGTGTGGATAATGTGTGTTTCCTAAAAGAAGAGAAATAAGTTGGCATTTACGATGAACTTTTAGTTTATTTCCCTCACCATAAGGATGTAAAGCTAATACCCTTATTTCAAATTCTCACCAACACATACCAATAAAAGGGACAGTTTAGTAGGTATAATGTAAGATTAAAAGGCTAGGGCTTTTGCTTATGTGAGGAAGGAGAATTGTACTTTGCACGGAATTTAAGAAAAAATACTCACTTAAGAGTATTCTGATAGCAAAAAAAAAAAACCACGAAAAGAAAGCCATTACTCAGAAGAAATGCTTCACCACTTCTCAGAGGTAAGATTTCCAAGGCAGCAAATTACAAACAAAGGTTAATGTTTCATAATTAAGTTGATGTATCAAAATAAGTAGGAAGATTTTGACTGAAAAAGTTGGCTTAAGGAGAGCTTTTACAACCAGCTCTCATGGGAACTGAATGATAAAATTCAAGGAGTGAAGGCTGAGACAGGGTTCCATCTTACACTGAAAAAGATTTCATGGACATCTCCCCCTCCAAAGTAGGCCCAGCCACAGCATATACCAGCAGAGATACCAGATTTGACTACTTGCTCAGAAAAGTTATCTGCAAAACTTTTTAAAAGTATACAAGCACATCACTGAGTCTTCAAACGCTTAGAGCCTTAGAAGCAGAGATTCATGCCCAAATAAGAGTGTTCTAAACAATTAAAACGGAGCTCTGCAAGGCTCGGGAAAAAGACCAGCACCTGACAGCAAGAAAAAACATAGCTGTCACAGCTCAGGATTTTAACTCAACTCTTCCATCCTATTATTATGCACATTCAAATATTTATTCTGTGTATCAAGCCACATAAATGGATCCTCATGTATGGATTCCATTATTTAAGAGAAGAATAGAAAATCATTACAAATCAAGATGCCCCAACATCTCTTATTGGAAACGTAGATAGATTGCAGAGAACAAGAGATTAGTATGTTCCAGCTTATACTAGGGCTCTCATAACCAGTAAATTCAATGCATCTATCAAGATTATGTTTAGTTAACTATCAGCACTGTAAATAACCACCATTTCAGAAATACTGTTAAATTTTTACTTTGACAATATTTAAGTAAGGATGGATTAGGAAAAAGAAAAACTTTAGCCACCCAGAGCTGCATACTCTCTGGCTACTGAGAGTATTTTCTTTTCAGAATACAAACGTGATATAGATATCGAATACATTTCCAAGAGCAAACAGAATTTCTAGATCTCATTTATGGATCAAATACTGCTTATCTTATTCAAATTCAATACTGGCTCATCGATTATAACAAAAATCCCCCACAAAGCAAAATTCTTACCACTGATTTCTTAGTATTCTTATAGAAAGGATTCCATCCTATGCTCAAAACCATTTTATGCACATCTCCATTTCCAACACAGGCCCATCCATAGTATATACCAGTAGAGATATCAGATGGAAAGCTTTCAACTACTTGCTCAGAAAAGTTAGCTGCAAAAATTTTAGAAAGTGTAAAGCGTGAGTGACTTTGTAAGTCAAGGACATAACAGAATGCTCAAACACTTAAAAGCCAAACTCTGCCTACATGCTATTTACAAACAACACTGATGATGAGAATGATACAACATGCCATTTGGCAAAGTATAAAATACAAGACAGCTTCATAAAATTCAGTCCCTGTGGTAATACCAGAGTTGTCACATCTCTTACGCATACTCTGTTTTATAGTTATACACATTCTCCTCTGCAGTAATAATTAATAAACATGTAGTCAGAACACATTTCACTCTTAGGATAACTATCACAGCTTTAATATGGTGAAAGATGAGGAAAAAAAAAATCAAGATTATTCTGCACTATAAAATAGCATCTCAGAACTATTTACTTATTAGTAAAATAATTACTTATAAAATAAAATCTTTAGAAATAAATGAAATTATGATTTAGTTGCCTGTTGATTTTGTACAGGTTGTCTTTCACAGGCATCTGTGGATTTCTGGGATTTTCTTTGAAAACTATGTATCTACAGTAAAATAAATTCCCTTCTGACCGAATCTAACCTTCTTTCAAAATTATTATCCTACTTTTACTTCCCACGTGAGTAGATCTCTTCATGCAAGACATCAAGCTGACTGAGAAGAACTTATAGTTACTGAATTTTTATCAAAGCTCACAAGCACTAACAACTTCCCTCCCCTGTTCCCTGATACTAACACACCATTCATACACAATCAAGAGAAAAATGCAAAATTATTAACAGATGCTGCCAGAAATCCAGCACTTCAAGACTGTTCTTATAAAGCTTCCTTGTCTGCTAGGAGTGCTGCAACGTGACTGGTGACTTCAGTGTCTGCTTAAGACAGGCCAAAACTCACTTGAATTACACATATATCTGTGTTTAGACAACTGAAGCAGAGCTAAGCAATAGGAAAACGTATTTTTTTTTTGTAGGACAAGCCCACCTGCTCTGTTTTTTAACCTTTGAATTATTCCCATTGAACTTCCTTCCTCACAGCTACTCCCAATGCCCATTCCCTTTCTTGTTCTCATCTGAGGTTTATGCAAACGGATATTTCCCAGGCTGCCACACCACAATACCGTGCATGGGATCACTTATCTACATCCTGTACATACTTGCGATGACCATTAGGTAATTAAACGAACAAAAACCAAAACAAAACTGAAAGAAACCGCTTAACAGAATGGAGGAAAATAATACAAAACAGGATACAAGACTCTAAGCACTGGGTGGGGGGGAAGCCAGAAAAAAGGTAAGGCGGAACAAGCCAAGGCTATTCACAGAAAGAGCAAGTCATGCCAGTAGCGCAGCTGTGCGGGACAGCCGGGCGTCTCCCCAGTTCAAAGTGGCTCAGCCACCGGCCACCCAGCTACCGCCCCGCCGCTGGCAGCGGAGCCGGGCGGCTCTGTTTCCGCGGGGACAGGGCACCTCTCCTCTCAGCCGGCCCGGCCGCTACGGGCCGCTGAAAGCCGCCGGGCCCGGGCTCTCACCGGCGGGAGGCGGGGGAACCTCCAGCCACCCCGTGACAGGGACGCGGTGCGGACCACCGGCCCCGCGCGGGGTGGCCAAGGCCGGGCCGCGGCCAACGCCTCGCCGGTGGCCTTCACGGGAAGCGTCATCCTCACCCTCACCCTCCTTCCGCCGCGCAACCCGCTCACCGGTGGGGATGCCCAGCTCCTTGGAGCCCCGGCCGAAGCCCTTCACCACCTCCCCGCGGCAGAAGTAGGGCAGGTGCCTCATGGCGGGCGACGCCGGCGAGAGCCGCCCGCAGCTCCCCGCCCGACGCTCCACGGAACCTCTTCGTCCGCGCACGGCGCTCCCTACCTCCTGCGCTCCCGGCCCTACCATAAAGAGGGGAGGAGCCCGGCGGACCGTTCCATTTTTCAATTCATGCAACGCTCAGACAGGCGCCTACCTCCCCTCAAGAATGGACCTGCCCACACCAACTGCGGGGGAGCTCCGCGCATGCTCAGTCTGCCGCGCCCCGAGGCCCCACTGCCGCCCCTCGCTGGCAGAGACCGGTGGTGCGGCCTGTGGCGGCGGCGGCGGACTCCTCGCCCCGCCTGGTCCGGCCGTGGCTCCCGGCGCTGGGTCTCTCCAGGCTCTCGGACCGCCTGGAGAGAGGGTCGCCGCCCGCCTGCAGACTGAGGCGTAGGCGAGGCGAGGCGGGGCGGGGGGGGGCGGGGGTGTCGTGCAGGGCCCGCTGCGCGGGGCGAGCCGCCCGCGGAGGGCGTCGGTGAGGAAAGACTGCGCGGTGTGAGGGGATCGCTCGTGTCGGGAGCTCCAGCAAAGGGTGTCGCCGGGACGAGCCGCTGTGGAGCTCACGAGGGTGTCCGTTCTCCCTTGCCTGCCGGCGGCAGGCTCGGTGAGGCTCCGCTCTCGGGGGCGGCTGGCTCTGGCCGGTGCAGGAGCTTTCGCGCGGTGCAAACTAAACAGCAATAGCTGTGGGCGTTCAGCAGCAGCGACTCGGGGCGACCGACGGTCGGCATAGCTTGGCCCTCTTACCTGAGACGCGACGCTCTGCGCCCATGCGTAGAAATAATAGTTGTTTCTTCGTGGGTAAACCCTGGTTTTACCTTTTCTTGCAGAAAAGGCCAAATGCTTCAGAGCACAGCAGATACCGGGCAAACCTCTGAGAACAAATCTTTTGGTTACATGATAGCAACGACTTGTAGTTGCTTACTTAGAAAAAAAAAACAACAACAAACAAACCAAAAACAACCCAACATTTTTACTCCCTTCTAATTTGCCATCTTGCCCACGTTTCCTTTTCTTTCATTACCCCTGGTAGGGCAGGGATTTCCTTTGGAAAAAAAAGCATCAAGACAGAAATGCTCATCCTGTGTTCACTCTATATACTTAAAGGAAAGTGAAGGGCAACTCAGCATTTCCCTTCCTTCACTTCCTGTTTCCAGCTGTGTTGGTAGTTCTCTTTAATGTCTTTAGGTGATTAACACTCTCTTTTCTCAGGCCCTGATCCAGCTCAAATAAATTGAGTTTGCATGAGTTCAAAATAGTATTATTAAGCGTGAAATAATGTCCGTACTCTGTCTGAAGTATGGAGCAGACAGCCTGCCAGCAGACAGTCTGTTTGTATCAATGGTATATATGCCATTTGAGTTCTGGGGGCTCACTCAACACTGCTATGCTGCACATATTTGTGTATATATACACATCTATATCTAGAAATACCACCAAAATCCTTTAAGTGAATTTTGAATCTTTCCCCCTTTTTCTTCTAGAACACAGTTGCTAATTTTATCAGTTTAGTATAAGCTACAAAAATATTTCAGGACTTACCTCTAATTCTGTTAACTATTTTTACTTAATGGGGAAAAGCAATGTAAGCACCTATGGCTTGTGGTTATATCTATTTTCATTCCAATTAAATAACTTTTAAAAATGGGAGCTGTCCTGAGAAACTGACTTATGTCATACTATAAAACACCGAATGCTACCAATTCATGGAAGCTATGGACACAAGCTATTTTATATAAGAAGGCCAACATTACTTAATTATTTTTTAAACTGATTCTGCCTAACTTACCCTCTTCTTTTTTCTCTTATCCCAATTCCTCACTGTTCTTTTCATGCTGATGTTTAAATTCATTACTTCAGTTTGAGTAGCTTTGGCTGACTTACAGAATCCTTATATATGTAGTTGAGCAACACAGTGGTGGTAGTATATATGTAAGAAGGAAAAGTGGAAGAAAAAGATGTCCTAAGTATGCTACTGCTGCGCATATTCTGTTCTGCTGTCTCCGAACATATAGACAATAATGTTACAAAAAGTGTTTTCAGTGATACTTCATAATGGAAGTGACTTGGATTTTAAGTCCAAATCCCGAAGTTGTTACATAGTTGTTTAACTAATGACAGACCATTAACAGATGACAATATGTCCCCATGGCCATTAGAATTGTTAGTTTATTTCAGCTGAAGAGTAAGAAACAACAAAAAAATATGTTTTTCAGGATGTGTTTTTTACTGATAGTAATTAATTATACATCAGGTTATAATTCATATTTAAAGTGATACTTATGTATCTCTTTATTTATGTTCTTCCTTTTTTAATTATTTTTAATTAATCATATTCAGAATAAATGTTGGTGTTCTTGTGATATCCACAAGATGGCATGCAACGTCTTCTCTTCCAGCGTCTGTGGGTTTGGGCATAAGGTTTATAATCTTCTCAGTAACAGAGAAGGCCTTGAGAAATAGTAAGTCAAGGGAGTATTTGTTTAACAACTCCGTGGTTAGGTAATTTCACAGAAGTCTACCTGATGAATTCTATCTCATTCTGTCAAATAGTCGTAATGTTAGTAATTTTTGTCAGTCATCGTGATGGGTTGCTGTGATCCAGCTAAAACTTAAGCTGTCTTTGATACTAGACATGTTTTTCTTTTGTTTTTAATTGTACTTCATTCATATTGAAGAGCGGAATCATGAACGAGTAGAATGTAGTTACCTGTTCTAAAAATTTAGCAGATTTAGTAGACATGTTTCTTCCAAAAGTGCAATCAAATTTTAGCGATAAGCATGTGTGCCAGCATTGTCAGCCAAGAGCAGAGCAGTTTGATAGTTCATACCTGCAATGAGAAAACTCAGGCCCTATTTCAGGCAGCTAGGAAGGAACTTCTGTTCCCTGCTTATGCTACTTTATCCTACGGCTATTGTTAGTGAAAAGTTTTAAATATTTTTCTAGTATATATATGCAGCTGTAGAAACCAGAATGAAGAAAACAGAGCATGTGTTATGTCATCTATGTAGGGCTGTGTATCAGCTTACCTGATTGAATATAAGCTTTGTGAACTCATCTTGCTAACCAATGTTTAATGCAATGCAGAACATACTCTGTTCATCTTGTTTCGTAGTAGAACGTATGACTTGTATCACATCACCACAACCCCGTGCCAGAGTCCCTGCCTCCGGCTGCAAAAGGCTACATTCCTAGGCATGGCTTAAGGTGAGAGCAGGAATAGCCTGCTTCCTCTATGTAAGATGGAAAAATAGCAAAAAAATATCTGCTGGATACTAGGGCTGTCCTAGCCAAGCTGGAAATTCTGGTTACACCAGGCTTGGTGAAATATTTAGGACGTGACTCAGGAAAAGAGTACCATGTAGTAAAACTAGTAGCATTTTAACCAGCTCCTTGCAAGTTTCCATTCCCAGCATGACAAAACTCTCATTGATTCAGGAGTTCAATCCAAGGACACTCTGGCACACCTTACTTTTAGTGGGCTGAAACCAGGTGATGAAATCAGAGTACAAAGATATATACAAAACACTCTTGCAAGAATGTCTAATAAACATACCTTCTTTGAAAGTATTTTTTCTGTATTTTAGTCTGGTAGTCTGGAATGGCAAACCACAAAAGTTAATCTCTTTTTTTTTTTTTTTTAACAGTCTGAAGTTGGGGTCTATTTGAAAAGACCACTTTCTTCTAGAAGAAATAACTGCAGATTAATGTGATGGTTACCAAGACCGCACTAGATTACAGTGAAACAACAGGTAATATCAATGTCTGCATAGTAAGACATAGCTGATACTATCTACCTAACAGCTTCTGGTAATTATAGAAAATTCTAGCAACTATCATTTGTATGTTAGTAAACGATGTGTGAGAGACAAAACTTGTTTGACTACTTACTGGTGCAATTTAGATATTGCAGAAATATGACATAAAGTTGTAGAGCTTGATGCCTTTTGAAAGCTTTTATCAATGTGTTGAAAAATTCCCTCAGCTTTTGAATCACTGTTTCTTTCTAGTCCATTTTCTTCTCACCGAAGCCTCAAGTGGCTTCTTAAAAAATGCTCAGCACTGCTTTCCCTTGTCTCTGAACAGCATTGTGCTGCACCATGTGGACATACTTCATGGTTAGCGCTTAAAATTCTCTAAATTTTAAAACTGCTGAAGAACCCAAGGTTTTTTTTGCAAAGAGCTTTTAAATGCATTTTACAGCCCTCCCTATTTGTCCATTTTCCAGA
Source organism: Anarhynchus alexandrinus (assembly GCA_008711295.1). Lineage (NCBI taxonomy): Eukaryota > Metazoa > Chordata > Aves > Charadriiformes > Charadriidae > Anarhynchus > Anarhynchus alexandrinus. Next base: position 3,040,107 of record VUYV01000029.1, read on the forward strand.
AATAGTTTAATATGTGTCTTAGATTAAATAACTGATCTAGCTAGTCCTGATTAGGCTGAATCATAACAGTGGCCATCTGAATGTTAGGTGAATATCACACAGATTTTATTCAGCCACAGCTGACCCAGATCAAAATGTTTGTGACCAACCTATCACATACTACAAAAGCAATTAAAACCTTTGATTTAGGTTTCTAATCTGCTACAAAATGAAAGATACAACACAGCCTGATTAATGCTTTGGCGCAGTCTTCAGGAGAATCCTACCAACAAAGGCTTTGGTAGCACAAGGAAAAGTAGTACAGGGCAAGGCATCTCGGGCAGCTTCCACCCTTGAAGATAACTAAATAAGATTATCTGATGTTTGAGAGTCTGTGTTCCCAAATACCTTGCATTTCTCAGCAATCAACACAGATTGTTACCAGGAGTCCCACAATGAAATGTAGAAGAACAAGACCGGGGATCTCAGTGAAGTAGGTTATGAGATGTTTACTGTGTTGTCATGAGTTGTGCAATGTCTTGCAGATTAATAGGCGTTAGGCAACTTGGAGGTTAGTCTCAAGCTATTTCTGATCAGTATTTCTGCAGAAACGGCATGTCAACAGTAATAATGCGTTACAGGAGGTAGTTAGCTGAGATCTATTAAGACAGCCACAAACAACTGGATGGGCAATGGATTTTTCAGCTCAGCAAATGTAATAAAAATCAGAAATAAATTCATTTCAGATTTTGGTGAATCTGAATAATTTCTGTTTCTGATTAGTTGGAAAGCAAAGAAATTAGATACCAAAATATTTTCTGACCTAGAACTTAAGTACTACTTGACTTTTAATTCCCACTTTTCATAGGGAAGATTAGAAGGCAAAGTTGCCAAAGGCTTACAGAAAAGGGCAATCTCAGTGAGGGAAGAGCCTGTTAAAAAGGCATCAGCTTAAGAGAAATGAGTACAGAGATCAAAGGAACAGATATTTGATGCTTATGAGACTTCATAAGTTTGGGAACACTTTGCAAAAGAAAGTGAGCCAGTGCGTCAAAACTGTCTGTCTTTACTGCAAAAACTGGTTTCACAATGGCAGAAAGAATACAAAAATTGAACCAGTGACCCCTGGACTCATTCATGGAAGTTGTATTTAGAAGTTCTGGGAAGAAAAGTACCCTCTCAAAACCACAAGAGATGTATTGGCCCAGTGGTAGATTTGCTTTTTTATGTCCAGGAATACCCTGCATAGGCCATCACCTCTATTCTCTTTATGGAAAGCTGAAGAGGCTTTGTTAATTTTCAAGCTACAAGGGAGAAAGCTTTTTCACCTATGCAATACCATCAGAAAGAGTAGAAGATGAAAAAGATTGTCCTAGTGACTGACATTGCAGGGAGGAGGTAATGAAGGAAATGGCTGCAGTGTTTTTTCCTGCGTGCTAATTAGTTTTTAAGATAAATTTTCTTCTTTCCTTCCCTGGGCTTGCTGTTACAGTCTTGTTCACACACTAAGCAATGGCTGAGCAAACAAGAAAGATTCTGGTGGAAAATTCTCATTGTTAAAAGGAACCTGGAATTTATAATATTCCTACCATCACCAATATGTGATGCTGGTTTCCAAGCACGTGCAGGGCACGCCTGCGTTTGTGACAGCGCTGCCGTCTATATAAGGCATCCACTCTGTCATGGTTTAACCCCAGCCAGCAACAAACACACAGCTGCTCACTCACTCCCCAACCCCTGGTGGGATAGGGGAGAGAATCAGAGGAGTAACAATGAGAAAACTTGTGGGTTGAGATAAAGACAGTTTAGTAGACAAAGCAAAAGCTGCATGTGCAAGCAAAGCAAAACAAGGAATACATTCACTGCTTCCCATGGGCAGGCAGGTGTTCAGCCATCTCCAGGAAAGCAGGGCTGGAGCCCTGTAACAGTTATTGGGAAGAAAAGTGCCAGCAATCTAAGAGACACTCCCTTTCTTTCTTCTTCCCCTAGCTTTATGTGCTAAGTATGACGTCATATTATATGGAATATCCCTTTGGTCAGTTTGGGTCAGCTGTCCTGCCTGTGTCCCCTCCCATCTTCTTGGGTGCGCCCTGCCTTCCTGTTGGCAGTCCAGTATGAGAACCTGACAAGTCCTCAACTGGTTAGCAACAACTAAAATATTAATGTATTATCAACATTATTCTCATCCTAAATCCAAAACATAGCACTATACCAGCTGCTAGCAAGAAAATTAACTCTATCCCAGCTGAAACCTGGACATTCTCCACCCCTTATTCCATACCATTTATGTTATGCTCAGGTCCTGCACTAATACATCCTCATTAACCACCAACCCCCTTCCCATCCTTTGATATAATACACAGATACCATTCCCCTAGTCTACGGACCACCCCCATGAAATGTCTGTAAAATGCCTACAAATGTCCACAAAATGTCTGCTGAATTCATTGAGTCCATGACTTTGGGTTCCATTTATTATGGTGGTCACTCAGGACAGAAGATGTGGTGTATTGTGTGGAGTTACTGGGCACCAAATCCAGGTCCCGTTGAGTCACTGTTGCACTTGCACTACTTCTTGGAAGGATTGTTCTCCATTGGTTCAGGTGGTTCCTGCTACAGTAATTCCTATAACATGCAACTCAAATACTGGTTTACAACAATTTAAAGGTATATACATTACAATCTCCACCCCTGGTCCCTTTGGGCCAGGTTACAGGGTTTAACATTGCAGTGAACTCCTCCCCTTGCTCCTAGCCTGGCTAGCAACAAGGGGTTCCTGCTTAGTAATTCCCATAACATGCAACTCAAATCCCGAGTTTAACTTTACTTCTGATTTCTCTACCTCTTTCCTCCTCCCTGTCCCAAGCGGCACAGGGGATGGGGAATTATTGTTGCGGTCAGTTCATCACACGTTGTTTCTGCTGACCCTTCCTTCTGATGGGGAGGACTCCTCACACTCTTCCCCTGCTCCAGCATGGGGTCCCTCCCATGGGAGACAGTTCTGCACTAACTTCTCCAACGTGAGTCCTTCCCATGGGCTGCAAGTCTTCATGAACTGCTCCAGCATGGGTCCCTTCCATGCAGTCCTTCAGGCATCAACCTGCTCCAGCGTGGAGTCCTCCATGGGATGCAGGTGGATATTTGCTCCTCCATGGACCTCCATGGGCTGCGGGAGGACAGCCTGCCTCACCGTGGTCTTCAGCATGGGCTGCAGGGGAATCTCTGCTCCAACACCTGGAGCACCTCCTCCCCGTCCTTCTTCACTGACCTTGGTGTCTGCAGGGCTGTTTGGACTCAAGTTCATTTGTCAGTCTTCTTTCTGCTGCCTGTTGAAGAAATAGCCCCAATCATCGCTCATGCTTGCCACTGCAAAGAGGCCCTTCTCCATGCACACTATTTGACTGCAACTTCATGTTTTCTTAACACAGGAAATATTTCCACAACAACGAGGGAAGGTGTTAGCCATAATTCCCACTCTTGATTTTTGGGCTACATTCCAATTGCTGTCCATACAATCCCAGTACTCCTGTAAGCAGCCAGTGCCAGACCCATCCGTGCTGTGGACAGACAGGTTACTCTGCACCAGTCTCCCAAAAGTTACCTCACTATGGGCAGACTGCAGTGTTGCCAGTAAACCTGGCCTGCTGCTGCCTTACCTGTCTGCAAAGCCAAAACAAACCTATGAATACAAAAGACATACAAAGAAGAATCCCAGAAGTAATACGAGACCATTTTCTGATTTCTTTTGTTTGGGGCAAGGGGAGCGGAATAAAGCCATACAGTTAAAAGAGGAATAAAAAAATTGTGACCCTACCTCAAACAATTCCTTCAAAATTGTTTCCTTCCAATGATTACACAGCACAGACAACAGCAATACTGATTCCAGAAACACGAACAGTCTAATAAACTAGATGAAGCATAAAACTGCTTTCTATTAACCACGTATGGTTTTAAACAATTAAGGGCAAAATCAAGGTGCATTTCTTCCAAAGTTTGCTCTTCCCTGATAGACAGGCAAATTCTTATTAGAAGCAATATTTAGAAACAACAAGCAAATGGCATTTTTTTCTGCTTAGTTCTTCCTAAATCATATCCTACCCTGACGTCAAACCGAGCACAACGCTAGTATCTGCTATCTAATTGCAAAAAGACACCAAATATGAAAGGATAAAAGGCTCTTCCTAGGGTCAGGGCTGCTAACAAATAACTGTTATTCTATCCACATATTTCCTGCTCTTTTTTTTTCAATCCATCGTGCATTTAGGGCATGCATTATGTAATTAATAATTATCAGCCGTATCAGGAAGCAAGGTGTTAAAGAAGAAAGTATCCCTACTGCAATACTTGGAATCGAACTGTTAAATCAGATTCACTTCCTCATGTAACTCCTTCCAACTTCTTTGAAGGTCAAACCTTTTCACCATATTTTCTTTCTCCTTTCTCTCCTTTTTTTTTTTTTTTTTTNACTTTTTACTCGGCAGCATGCAACCTATTGTGTTAAAACCATTGCAAAAGTGGCAATGACGAATATGTGAAAGAGTTGGGCCTGGTGATGTGGGAGATGCCAAACACAGGGCTACAAATGAGGAGGATATGTCCTTTGGCTCTCTAGTAGGTTATATCCCTACTTGGAAGTTTGTATTAAATAGCTTTTTGTAACTGGGGTATCAGCCTTATTCCATCCACTTTTGCATCACCAATTTGTCTCACAGGGCTCCTTCCAGGATGACACTTGCTCTGCCTTTTTCCGTAAATGACACCTGCTGGTTTCCAGTGAGTTCCTTGGTGGATGATGAAAACACTGCTGGTAATAATATGGGAATCTAAGTCACATGCTATGTGTGAGGTCTGACAGAGCTACTCTCCAAGCTGAGTCATTTTGTCTTGCCCTAAGAGTAGCAAGTCTTGCGTAGTCTAAATAATGCAGCTGGTATGTTTATCGTGAAATTATGTTTTGGAAGCACTGTGTGCTTCTCCCTCAGTTCTCCCAGTTAAGCTGCATCCATCAGAAATGAGAACAATGACTGTTTTGCTCATGGGGAGTTATAATTAAGAATCCTTTCTTCCCCACCCCACCCCCCCCAAAAGAAACCCAACCTCTCAGGATAGTTTTAGGACATCTCTTACTCCACTTACTTTCTCAAGGGTATCCTGAGCTGCAGAGGTTCAAATCAGCCCATCTAACTCAGTACTAGATTCACATGGAGATGTTCTAACCAGTTATTCTACATTATTAATATCACTACCTCCTGCACTTGGATTGCTCATTTTGCCCCACACTGTTTACCTTGGCAAAGAAAGCGCAGCAGGAACCCATAATTTATGCTACCATTCAGGTTGAGCAGAAGGTTCTGTAGAACCTGCTTTACCTTACAGAACTAATCTGCACAAACTCAGGGTCTTTCACAGTCATCATCAGTGTAGTATCAGGTTTAATAAAGAGATTCGTATAGTCCTTTGTTGCCTAAAAAATAAATCAGAGATTAGTGTTAAAAAGAGTATGGCCAGCAGGTTGAGGGAGGTTATCCTCCCCCTCTACTCTGCCCCGGTGAGGCCACATCTGGAGTACTGTGTCCAGTTCTGGGCTCCCCAGTTCAAGAAAGACAGGGAACTACTGGAGAGAGTCCAGAGGAGGGCTACAAGGATGATCAAGGGCATGGAGCACCTCTCTGATGACGAAAAGCTGGGTCTCTTCAGCCTGGAAAAGAGAAGACTGAGAGGGGATCTCATCAATGCTTATAAATATCTAAAGGGTGGGTGTCAAGAGGGTGGGGTCAGACTCTTCAGTGGTGCCCAGCAACAGGACAAGAGGCAAAGGGCACAAACAGGTACACACGAAATTCCATCTGAACATAAGGGAAAAATTCTTTTTCCAGTGACAGAGCACTGGAACAGGCTGCCCAGAGAGGTTGTGGAGTCACCTTCTCTGGAGATATTCAAAACCCACCTAGATGCATTTCTGTCCAACCTGCTGTGGGTGAACCTGCTTTGGCAGGGGGGGTGGACTAGATGATCTCCGAAGGTCCTTTCCAACCCCAGCCATTCTGTGATTCTGTGATATGCCATCAGGAATTTTGGCAGCCTTGTACTTGCACTTTTACTTGGCAACCAGAACATACTAACATGGAACAAATATTTTGAGGTATTGCGAAAGATTTACTTGTGAGTGAAAAAGGCTACCGTATTCTGGGGTAGTTTGAATAATGTTCCGCTTCCTTCTTTGACAGAAGAGAAGAAATAGTCTGTTTAGTTTTCAGATTGATATTTTCTCACATCAGACATGCAACTTCAACAGTCATTAACTGTCTCTTGAGGTATGTAAAAAGGTGGCACAAAAGCATTCAAACTGTTTTGTCTGATGTTAAAGAATATAAAAAAACCTGAGCAAACTGACATTTTCTTCTTTTAAGGAGAAACCAAGCCATAGAAGAGAATCTGTACAAATGTCTATGTAGAACTACACTTTTGTTTTCGTGTTAAATATTTAATAAATTTTTACTGCCCAGAGTAGGCCTGTTAACTAAAATATAATTTTCTGAACCTGTTGCCTTTTGGAGGAACTTAGTACCAAATGACTCAGAAGTTCAATACATTCTGAAAAAACTTTGAGAAAAAGCTGTGAAATAACACATAGCAACACCAGCTGTAGTTATGCTTTTTCTTGCCTTTTGGTTCACCACACTGCCCTGTTCCTGGTGGCTCACTCGCCACATCACTCCCCAACAGGGACCTCATAATCCTCCAAAAGTTCAAATTTAAAAACAGAGAAACAAACAAGCAAACAAACAAATGATCTGAGGAAAATGCTCATAGACAAGGCACAAATGTGACTTCATGGGCTGGTTGGTATCACTGTATCAAGTTTCATTTCAGTAACACATAAGCCTATGACCTTACTAATTATGACATTGGGCTGAGAATTTGCATACGTAGGGTTCAGATTCACAGTTTGTGGCCTAACCCAATTCAGTGAGAACAGTCAGTTGTGCAAGTTTTTCTCAGCGTGAATGACATTATTACATTTGGTATCTCCCATTCATTCTCACTGCAGCCAGATGGAAAATGCACACGGCTGAACCTGGAAGTTCAAAGAACAGTACCTCTGTCATTCTGACCTTTCTATGTAGGAATGTCATCAACTTAATCTGCTTTTATTGTAGCTTTCTTGTAGACTTGTTCCAAGGGCATGGATTAGTGAATTAATAGAGAAAAGGCTACCAAAAGACAATTGTTGACCTGAGCACTAAAAAATGCTGTCAAGTTAGTATCAAGTTGTTTATGCTGGTTGGCTAGATTTTGAGTGAACGTCAACACTATATTTAAACAAAGAGAATGTCAATATGGAGTTGAAGGCCCTTCCATTTAAATCCTTAAAATATTGCTAAATTAGACAATTACTTAAAGGTTATCCTCCACTTTCTGGACAAGTACTTGTGCTAAATATATTTGTATCAGGTAGCTTCCTTGTCTGTAATTTTTGATAAATTAATAAAATATGTCAGATTGTGAGCACATTAATGGCAGCCTCACTTGCCCAAGAACCCTTGAAGGATCTTGAAGGATTTATGACCATTTCTCAGTAAATATTAGAACACATTAAACGATTAAGAACAAAATTTTGGCCAATGATTATCCCTAACACGGTAATCTAATAGGTTACTTAAACATCAAGCCAAATTCTGATTTCAGATACCTCAGTTTAAGTATACAATAGATGTTTTGAAATCAATTTAATTGTAACATTTTAAATAAAAATAAATTACAGGAGAGCCTCACTATACTTTACTTCTTCACAGTGTAATGAAACCCCATCAGTTTTACCTATGTGGGCTAGTTGTCTGTTTTCCAGGAATATGGATTATATTCAATTCTAAATTAGTAAAAAAACTAAGTGATTTTTATTCAGAAATTCCAAAATTAAGGTAATTATTTCCTGTACATTAGTAGGCATTATATATGTATGGTGATTTTTATTCAATCAGCTTTTAGTCCTGAACCAATTTTTGAAAAATCATGTCTGATATATAAAATGTTCTCTAATGTGTTCTTGCTTCATTAGCAGAGCCTCAGTATGTTCAGCATTAATGGATATGATTGACATCTACTACTTCATTTTATGCTTCTTCACAAGGAGGATGTGCAATGCAATATTTTGCTGTGGTAGGAAAGAGGATTTTTTTTTCTTTTTGACTTTGCTTTGAATGTAGCTGTTGCTATGCATGTATAGGAGACAGGAGAAACAGGATGAATGATACACGGTTGGTTCTTTATTTCTGTGAGAACACCAGGCCAGTTTCCCAGAATGGTCTACCAATACATTAAACTTCTTTGTACAGAAAGTTGCGGCAGTGTGCCAACGAAACAAAACTAGTCAACACTAGACTTCACTCTGAGCTTTAAGTGACTATTTACATGTTTTGGGCTCAGACCATAAATTGTCTTGAACATGTCTTGAAGGTGGCTACAAGAAGCAAAGGCTGCAAAACATTTGGACTGTCATGTCAATGACTGCAGCAATCCAATATCTACATCTATGCAGAACATTTCATCAGTAAACCTCAAAGCACTTCACTGAAGAAATAATTGTCCCTTTCATTTAATTCAGAAACTACAGATACCAGAAAATCTATACATCACATACTCTTTCTTCCTGGGTTATATTAGAAACACATTTTTGCAAAGGCACGGTTTCAAGCTGCACTATCAGAGTAGCTTCTTTGTATTTACTTAAGTGCAGTTTTTCAGATTGAGAAAACCTCTGTTTATTTCCATCCCTTTACTGGCTTGGTGCTATAAAATAACAGGCTACAGACCTTCTCACACAACAGCTTTTTCACTTCAGATTATTGAAAGACCAGTGATTTGCTTCAATGATTTTCTCTGCTGCATCAATTTATATCACTACAGCTTGTTGGTGTCTGCTTGAATAAAGATTTTTAGCATCGCACTTGCTTCTGGTCTTCATTTTCCTTACTTCAGACAAAATGAGAAAGAAAGCGATGTCTCAGATTACTGGATGGTTTCTTGGTAAGCTAAAACTAAGTCCATTGATTTCCAGTGCTGGTTTAAACCCTTTTGGTGAACGCCATCCTACGGTACAGGGAGCAGCCAACTGAGAGATCAAACAACATTAAGAGTAAATAGATTGTCAAATATATGGATTAAATGCAGGAAGCCTTTGTGCAGGACAACTGAGTCTTTTTGAGGTTGCAGTTCAAATCTTCGTATGCGGATCTTGAAGGAAAAATGGTTTTCTTCAATAATCCTACTTCCTAGCAGATCTATGGAGATGACTTTTAGGCATGTGCCAGCAAACTGGGACACAAAACCACATCAAATTACTTGTTCATAATATTTTTCACTACTAAACCTTATAGTGCAAACCCCTGAATTTTGCTTGGAAATCAGGCTTGTTTGGGGTTTTTTTGTGTGTTTGTTTATTTATTTTACAGACCTCTTCCTTATATAGAGTTGTTTCACTGTTTCAAGATGTTACCAGCAGTTTCAAGATGTTACCAGACCTCTCTGGACTTCTCACAAGGAAAAAGGTATGACATTTTTCAAAAGTTTCATTCTTTTGAGGGCTGAAGAACTTTTAAGAGAAGAGAGCTGCTCTTGAGGACTTACTACAGTACTGAGAGCAAGAAATGAAATCCGTTCTTTCTCACAAGCTTCTTACTTGTAACTTACCATCAAGAGGTAAATATTTCCTGCTTTTTGGTTGGGTTTTTTTGAATATTTACCTCTGCCACAAAACACCACCACCTATGATAAGACTGGGCTTAGGAACAGAAAGACCAACAGAAAAAAAATCCTAAGAGATCCAGCAGGAATTTTGTCCGTCAGGAAGGCTCAATGGAGCTGCTGAAAACAAATAGGAAGAGAAAGTTGTTTTGTCCTGGATATTCGAGATTACTTTAACAATTGATACATAAGTGAAACTATACCTTTATCAGACTGTACCAAGGAAAGGTACTAAGTATTCTTGACCTAGAAAATATGAAACTATTAAAAGGCATCAGGTATGAAGAGGAAACTTATGAAGTTCTTACACGAGACCTCAATTTTATAGGCAGTCTTAAAGTCTTAGGGAACCTCTCGTTCAGCATCTATCTGCAGCAGACATGAGACACTCAAACCTGGACAAAATGTTTACATAGAACCCAGATTTAAACTTAGAATAAAAAAAGGATGGTGAATGGCAGAATGTAAATTGACTAGCCTATAATTAGGACCCCACATTTACCCTCCAGGGCAGAACAGTAATGGACTACATGACCAAACCACTAACTCTTGGGAACATAAAGAAACAAGACAGATTTGGAAACTTCAGTCTGCAAAATCAATAGGACGAGCTGGAAAGGGCACTGTGAAAGACTGTATAAAGTGTGCAATAAAATACACAGCCCTGCAGTATCCATCCTTTTGGTGAAATTGCTACATTTCGAAGAACTTAAGCCATCTGCAAAAGCCTGTGGACAAAGATGAAATTCCTAATAAAAAAGAAAGCATACTCTTACTGTACAGTACACCAGTACTGACTGTGGGAACTGTTCAACAGGCAGTTGTATCTAGTAATATGAGTAAAGCCATTGTGATTTATGGTAGTGTGCCATTTATACGATTATGTGATGTCTAAGCTTACAGTAAAGTCACAAACAGGCAATAATCAGATCACATACCGGGGGTTCATGTGTACTAAATATACAAGTTAAAAAAAATATTGTGTTGCGGGAATTACGTAGCAGCCACCACCTAGTCCGTGTTAGCAGTCATGCAGATGCCACCTCAACAGGGCTCAACCCTAGATTCCTGGTGGAAGAAGAAGAGTCACTAATCCACTGAGTAAATAAGTGGTTTATTTATCTGACATGCAGAGCAGGTTGAGCTGGGTGCCTCCAAGAAGGGACACCTATTGCAGATCACGCACCCCAATCATACCCTTACAGACAGATTTCCTGGAATGTACCACCCATTACCCAATCCCCAAGTCCAATCACTTAATTCTGGTCAGCAGTCTCTTGATTTCTTATCAGTTTTCTTGGTTGCTGGGCTGGCCACCCTCTGAAGTTACACATTCTCTCGGAATTGTTGCCTTGGTCCTCATCTTCTTCATTCTGCTTGCATCTACCAGTTTCAGCTAGTTTTGTGGTTGCAACATTAGCTTTATCAAAAAGTTTACTCTCAGACAGCTCATGCGGCCTAAGGCTTCAAGTATTTTAGCTTCAAGTGCTGAGCAATGCTATTAATCCTAACGATTCTCAACACTTGGAAATACGCAGATTATGATCTCCTTAGGGAACGGAGCACCTAAGCCAGTAATGGAAAATATCAGTCTATAAATTTTATTCACAGCTGACAATAGAAAAGAACTCCCACGGGAGTGTTTGAAAATTTGTGTGTTCAGATCTTATACTTCTGCAGTTTCTCAGGAATCACATATAAGGCACTTTTATGAAGGTGGTGTACAGAGACACTGACTGCCCAGACGGACAGAGCAGGACACTCTGGTTACAGCGTAGCAAATTTTGGTAAAAAATAGCTTACCTGTGGAAAAATTTTCAGCTGATCCCAGCTAACACAGCAACTGTGCTATAAAAAAGGAACCCACAATAACAGATAATGTGGAGTGAAATTGTAACTGAAAGAAAATTCAGAAATAACAAAAGTAATGCCTATTTCACAGAAATTAGACAAAATGTCATAAAGAAATAAATATGGGGAAATTATGAGTAGATGTTGAAAGCTTGATGACAAGGAAGGAACAAAGTAAAGACAAGAGGCTAATGCTGTACATATAAATAACATCTAAAGGGACTTTAGGTTCATGGCCCTAAATTAGAATTAATTTGTTTACATATGCTGGAAAAAACTGTTGGTACTGAATTCTTTTTTCTTCCTGTCTACAAGTAGCAATACCAGACACTATAGCACAAAATTATATTAGCTATAGATGTTATACCAACAACCCTGAAGTCTGCAACGTCTACAAAATGCAAATAGGAAGCTTGGCACCAGACTACCAGTTTATGTAACAACTGACGGCAAAGCACTGTCACTGTGAAAACATTGTAATTAAATCAAAGATGCTGCTCATGTGATACAGGATTTATATCATCTAGATTTGAGTTTAACCATTTATAGTGGAAATAATATACTTTTTTATCCAGCAAAACATGAACACGAGAGACTATAAAACAGTTTATTGTGGAATTGTTCCACACCACTATAAGAACAGACCACCTTCAACAAAGGGAGGAAGAAGAAATGAAAGGAACTTAAATGGAAAAGTTGGGCTATGAAATAGTTGACAGATGACAGAAAATCAAAGCAAGGGCAAAGCATTTCAGAAACATAGCCTGCAGTCCGTTCAGAAGAAGCCTGCATTTAGATTACCTTAAAGTAATTGTGAGACCAGACTTGAAATTCGTAAAAAGTTTCAAAAGTATAAAGGAGAAATGAAACCAACTCAGACATTAGTTCAGTATTCCAGCTATGTACATACACATATGTATATGTCTGCATGTATGTATGTGTGTATATATATGTATGTGTTTATTTATTTACATTTATATACATAATATTGGCATTGATTTATTTTTACTTTGGGAGAGGGGACTTTCTAAGACAGTTGATACTTTCCATAAATAAAATTTAGAAAAATTTGAAAGGTTGAAGTTTGTCGAATTTATTAGTGTCTTAAGATGAGCTTGACTGATTCTCCTGATGGTTAAAATGCCGGCTTTGCCAGGCCACACCAGACTGATCTTTCATCACTCCTGCAAAAGCAGCCAGCAAGAGAAGGAGTCATTCATTTCCCCTGGCAGACACGGTAATGCCAGGCCTGCTTCTCACCTCTTCAGTGCAATCAGAAAATCACACTTTTTACCTGGATCAGAGTAACAAAAAATAACCTAAGCGGTTCTGTTTGGTTTACTTGGCAAGGTTGGGGGGTTTAGGGTGGGGGCTGCAGGGGTGGCCTCTGAGAGAAGAGGCCAGGGGATGCCTCATGCTGGACACAGCAGGTTCCTGATGGCTCCAAGATAGACTCACTGCTGGCCAGACCTGAGCCCATCAGTGACACTGGTGGCACCTCTGTGATAACATATTAAGAAAAGGTAAAAAACTGCACAGCATCTGTGAGAGAGAAGAGTGAGAAAAATGTGGGAGAAACAGCCCTGCAGACACCAAGGCCAGCGGAGAAGGAGGGGGAGGAGGTGCTCCAGATGCTGGAGCACATAGTCCCCTGCAGCCCATGGAGAAGACCATGGTCAAGCAGGTTTTCCCCCTGCAGCCCATGGATGACCACAGTGGAGCAGATACCCACTCTGCAGCCCGTGAAAGACCCCACGCCACTGGAGGTGGATATGCCCTGAAGGAAGCTGCAGCCAGTGGAGAGCCCATGCAGGAGCAGGCTCCTGGCAGGAGCAGCAGCCCAGGGGGAGAATGCACACTTGACCAGTTCATGAAGGACTGTATCTCATGGAGGGACTCATGATGGAGCAGGGAAACAGCACGCAGAGGAAGGAGCAGGAGAGGAACTGTTGTGGACTGACTACAATCCCCATTCCTCATTGGCCTGCGCCGCTCAGGGGACAGGAAGTAGAAAAGTCAGAAACAAAGGAGTGGAGTTGAGCCTGGGAAGAAACCAGAAGGGCTAGGGAGAAGATGGGTTTAGTTTTGTCCTTGCCTCTCACCATTTTACTCTATTTTTAATGAGCAGTAAATTCAAGTAATCTTTCCCACATTGAGTCTGTTTTGACCATGATGGTAAGCAATCTTCCCTGTCTTTATTCCAACCCATGAGCTTGTCCACCTTATAGTCTCCCCAGTCCTGTTGAGGAGGCAGAACAAAAGAGCGGCTGGGTAGGCATCTGGCAGCAAGCCAAGGTCAAACCCATCACAGTGGTGCAATGGGAGGCTGCTAATTTACCCAGTATATGTTTTACAGTTAATTTTGGCAACTCAAGGCTGCAATCCACTCCACTCTATTTTCAATTCTATAATTAGTACTAACTGCCAGCCAGTGTCTTGGAAGAAGTTTGTCCCAGGAGGGCCTTATTCATGCATTACTGACATAGTTTGTTCATATTCAGCTTATTTTAAGCTTACCTGAAAAATTTTCCTCTCAAAAAGTATGACGACTTTGTGTGAACACACAACAGGTAAAATAAAAGAGTATTTCTAATACGTATTACACATATTCTGAGGAAGAAAACATAACCTTCCCTTATTAACTTTAGGCATGAGCCACGTTTATCGCTACAAATGAATACTCACCCGTATCAGAAGACACTTTGTTCCAGGGAGAAGTATGCTACAATGTGCTTCAGATATATTTTCTTCTCCTTACTGTCAGACAATGGTTTGTGTTAAAGTGGTTTTGGCAGCTGTGATCCTCCTCTTCAGACCTTTTCCCGCACACAGAGTTTGCGTTTCTGGCACCCCCCTCTGATTTATGCTGAGGCTCAGCTTTCAAGAGTTCATCTGCAAATTGAAGAGTAAAACTATTTTTTTCCCTACTCAGGCACAGAGCAAGCAGTGTGAGGAATCTAGGCAAGAACACTAAGTCTCATAAACTTTGCAACACAGGGAAATGTTATTAGGGATGCTTACAGAAAAGATAATACAAATTTCTGAATTGTAGCGACTCTTTCCTTAGAGAAGGATAAAGCACTAAAGGCATAGTCTCCATATTAAGAAACCTTCAAGCCCTAGCGGGATTCAAAACTGGGGTTACGATCCTCTGTCTATCTGAGATTAGATATTAGAAGCATCTTCCTAATGTTAGGTCTGAACTATCACAAGAAACAGATATTGGGGTTACACTTACTAGCCACAAAAACTCAGACAAGTGATCTTTTGAAAAGGTTTGCAGAGAAGCTATTAACATTAGAAAATGATAGAAAAGGGATATTTTTACTGCCTTAAAACTAGTAAAATTTAAGAGACACAAGAATGAGCAGTAAGCAGCTCAAACTTTTGACAGAGCATAAAAAACCTAAGGTCTTTAAAAATGTTCTATATTCTTTAGGTTTCCCAAGAAAAAGCCTAAAAGCCTGGATGCAGCTGTCAAATGACAAATGAGATACTAATATCAATTTAGAGCAAGCATACCTATGAGACAGATGTCCTCCCAGTGGAAATATATGTAAGCTGTATTCTCCTGCACTGTAACTCTGTAAGTTTAGCCATGCACAGAAAACTGTTCTTGAAACTGCTCAGTTATGTTGTTTGTATGCCTTGTTCTCACTGGATTGTTGGTCTTACCATGGCTATCAAATATTCATGTAAAAATTGATTTCATGCAAAGCAGTCAAGATTTACAATAAAATCAATTAAGTATTTTGAATTTCCCATATTTGTGACTTTCTTTTTGTTCACTTTTTTCTATATTTTGTCTCAGTCCCACTTTTTTCCATTGCTTTATTTGATTCCTCTATCAATTCTTCCAAAATTGTGAATGACATCTCTTTTTTTCTTTTTTACTTTATTTGTTTCACAGTTGCCATACAGTCACATCTCTCACTGGCCTATCACACACCGGGAAGGGCAGCTTGTGGACACTGTCATCTTCATGTTCCAGCCTCAAAGTTAGAAGGGCGAAAACCGGGTGCAAACCCACTTCATCCATTTTATTTCAGGATCAGCTGACAAAAAGTATCCATGAAGGGAACCATAACTGAAACACAGTCCTTGGAAATTTCACAAAGCTGCAATAAACAAAAATGAGTCTTTGCCAGCATGGTCAGCCAAGGATCACAACCTCTCTAATCATGTCAGTCTACAAAGAACTCCACTTTCTACCTGTGCAAAAGCCAGAAAGTAACTGACTTCTGCAGTTCAGCTATCTACCTGAAATAACTACTTAACTACTTTCAGTAGTGACTTTAATGCTGCTTTTTTTTTTTTTTTCTCCACAGGTAGTAGTTGTTAGAAGGGACTTCCTGTTAATGCAGTGATATACATCAACTCTGGTGCTTTGCTGATGAATGAAAACAAAGCTTACCAAATTTGTTCTCTTAATACTCGGTGCTCAGCTCTACTGTTACTACTTCTTTTGTACTGCAATGGCAATACTGCGATGCTTTGCAGATGGTTTAGCAGGAGAACAAATACTTAAATTTACACTACCTGTGATGTATTTTTCTAATTTACATGCAAGACCAACAAGATACAGTCATCAGCCATAATCATACACCATTACTCTCCATGGGAAAAACTAGTAGGAAATCTTGCCCCCTTCCCCCAAATTTCTCACTCCTGTTGGAAACTTCTGTTACCAACCTCTACTGGGTTTACAGAGGAAAAGCCTTTTTAGTATGGTGCTCCACCAGTTATTCGGCCCTACAAATAACAAACACACTAGAAAGACCCCCTTTTTTTCCCCCAACTGTCAGGAAAAAGGGAGGACTGCCAAGCTAGTATGTAGTTATACTCTACTTCTCTACCCAGAAAGTACACATATAATGAAAATTTTCTTGCCAACGTGATGATGGAGATTTGAGGTCTCGCAGTCCATTCCCAAACTTACCTGTCTGATCTAAGCGGCGACGTGTGGAAGCAAGCCCCCCTTCTATTGGCAGTGTCTCCTGGTGCCTGCCTTGAAACCAAATCTTCTCATCTAATTTTCTTGTTAGCTTTCAGCCCCTTGATCCTGCTTACTGTGCAGATGCATGAGCCTCCAGTGGGAGCTCACAACTGGGATGAGGAAAGTACAGGAGAGTCCTTTAGATGTGCCTGGATCTGCCAAATCATACTGCACTCCAGATAATGCTGATGTGCAGGGATTCTTGGGGAATGCTGCAAGCACTGTTCAAGCTGCTGCAGGCTGCAGCATTTGGGCTTTTTTTAAATGAGGAAGATGCTTTCTTTGAACTTCCTATTTCCTTGGAATTTATTTTTCTGTTTTAAGTACTTTGATACCACATTACAAAGCTGCCTGCCCCTAAGCTCCACCTTCACGTTTCACAGCTCTCCAAACCCTGCCGAGTATGTTTACCGTCGGGCAGACATTTGATGGGACGAAGCGAACAACAAATCAAAGTCTTCCTCAGGCTCTGTCTAGACACGCTTTTCTTTTCACCGCCGCAAGTTTCGTACCCGGCTTCCCAGCCCGGTCTGCTCCCTTCCCACCCCCACCCCCCCGTCTTCCGCCTCTCAATTTTTCCACCCACTGACCCATTTATAACACATCTGTCCCCAAAAGGCGGGCTCCGGGCAGCCCGGCAGCGCGGTCCCGTCTGGGCGCTGCACACTCGCGGCTGCGGCAGCCCCGTCCCCGCCGGGTCCCCGCTCACAAACGCGCGGCTGCCGCCACCACGGCCGACCAAAGCGCCTTCGGCGCCGTCGCGGTGGCTTTCCCCCTCGCCCCCGGGGTGGCACCCAAGGCGGGCTGCCACGCCGCACAGCCGCCGTGGGCCATAAGGCCGTTTCGGGCTATGCCCTGCCGATGTTGCCTCCTTCGGACGGGCCAGGCCGTCCCCCCTCGGGGTGGCCTGGGGGATGCGTGAGAAACCCCTTTGTTGCCATGAGCCGCAGAGGAGTTGCCCCCGCTCCGTCCGAGGCGGGTTTCAACGTTACCGACGCTGCCAAGGGAAGCCTTAAGAAAAGAGGAAAAAAAAAAGGCTAAAGAAGGGCAGTTTCAATGGGGGCTGACAGCATCCCGGCGCTGCCGGAGTACGGGAGGGGGCGGGCGGGAAGCGAGGAGGGGCAGGGGCGGGAGGCGGCCAGCGGCCACGGGCGCNGCCCCGCCAGAGCGGCAGCGGCCCCGCAGGTGGGTGCTGCGGGACGGGACAGGACGGGATGGGGCGGGAGCGGAGCGGCCCCGGAGCGGGCGGTGGCTCGGGCCGGGCTGTGAGCATCGCTCTCGCCGGGGGCCTCCCCCGTGCCCCGGCGGAGCGGCGCGGCGCAGCGCTGCCCCGGGAGCCGCGGGATCGCCGGGCAGGTGCCGCACCGGAGGGCAGGGGAAGCGCAGCTGCTGTGCCTCTCGCCTCCTTCTCTTCTTTCTGCTCCTCTTTAGTTTTTTTCCCCTCTTTATCTCCTTCCCTTACTCTTTCTTCCTCTCCCTTCTTTCTTTTATTTTTCTCTTTATTTTACTTTCTTCCCCTTTTTCTCTCCTTCCCTCTTTCCTTTCTTTCTCTCCCCTTTTTCTCTCTTTATTTTACTTTCTTCCCCTCTTTATCTCCTTCCCCTCTTTCCTTTCTTCCTCTCCCCTTTTTCTCTCTTTCTATATCTCCCCCTTCTCTCTCTCCCAACCCTCCTTCTTTCTCTCTCTCTTCCCTTCCCTTTCTTTTCTTTCCCTTCTTTCTTTTCCCTTCCCGCTTTCCCTTCCCCCCGTTTTTTTCCTTTTTTCCTCTCCTCTCCTCTCCTCTCCTNCTCTCCTCTCCTCTCCTCTTTCTTCCTCTTCCTTTTCCTTCTCCCTTTTCTCCATCTCTCCCCGCCCCCCCCGTCTGCCTTTCTTCCCTTCCTCCCTTTGCCTTTTCCCGCGGCAGTGCATTCAGGGGAGCCCAGGGCAGGCTGTTGGCCTCGGGGTGCTGGGTTGGTTAGCGAGCACAGGGTTCAGGGGACATGCGATGCTCCTGAGTTATTGCAGTCATGGGTTTTCTTTGTTAAGCTTGCTAGNACCCACGATGGGTGGGGGGACTCAGAAGCCTGACAGGAGGCTCAGTTATGCTCTGGCATTTTGCCTTCTTTCAAGGTTGCTCGGAAAAGTAGATTTCTTTGTGGGGAAGAGGAGGAGTGGCAGCAGGAGGGAATTGCCGTTTTGGAGCCTGCAATTTTATATTCCTTTTTTTAATGGAATATGAGGTGGGAAACTTCAGAGCTGGCAAGAATGACAGAGTCAGAAATAGTAGTAAGAGAAGTGGGGACAAATGTAGCATTTCAGTCTATCGACTTCAACTTGAAAATTCTTTTGAAAAATAATGCAGGATTTGTAGCTCAAGTTGGAGCTCGGTTACAATGGTATGTTGCTTCTGAAAGTAGGTGTATATAAAAGAAAATACTAGTTTTATTTTATCTCCTCAGTGATTCTCTATACTCTGCCTGTGGTAAACATCAGTTACCAGCACCATCTTTTTCCTATGAACCTGAATTGTCTGGGGTAATACTTCTTTCCTGAGGCCAAAAGAGGCAAATGTTGCTTAAAAAAACCCGATTAATACCTTTCCCAAGTCTGTTCTTTTTTTTTCTAACTTAAGCAAAATGCACCGGGGAACATACAAGCTGAAGATTTACAGTCTGCTGTGCTGAGAATATGGTGATTTACTGAGCAAAATCCTGCTCTCCAAATTTGTTGCCACAGTGGAAAACCCACTGCTAGTCTTATGAAAAGATTTAATTTTGTTTTTCCAATAATCTCCTCCTGGTTTTCCTTTGGATTCCAACATAACCCAAAAGTTCTCAATTTACTTTGGTTCTTAAGCTCCTGAAACTTGAAAATACCTAACTTTATCAATGTAGATTTCTGTCTTAGGAAAGGTGAAAAAAGGTAATTCCACAGGAATGTGGTATGTCCAGCTAGTACAACCAAAATAACTTGTGCTATTAGATTTACTTACAGCTCCAGGGAAACCACTTCTTGCACTGTGAAGCATTATTATATGCAGGGTACTTGTGAGGCCAGTAGAGAAGCTTAATAAAACAAACAGAAACCTCATCACATCTTAGAAAACTGTGACAGGTCATCTCCGAAATCTGTTTGCTTGCACCCACCAGGCAAGAACATTGTAAATCATAACAAAAACTGTGTGTGTTTGGTAACTGTGTTACCAAAATGTTCCCAGTTGTGGATTCTCCTGTCATAGTCATAGGTACAGTTCTTGATTAGATTTTAAAGCCTTCTTTTGTTCGTCTTTTTCAGGGGTGGAAGGATTAGGCTGTTTTCCTACTGAAAAGTCCTGTAAGGAAGGGGATAAGAGATGGCAGTTCTCACCCAGTGTGAAGTTTCTGTGATGACAGTGAAAGTTACTCATTGCTGATGATACATACAGCACTATAAACTATACTATGGGGGGAGGGTTGTCTGTCTTTTTGTGTGTTTTCCAACAGAACCCACTTTCCATGTAGTATCTGCTCCTTAGACAATAAAAAGTTGTATTTTTGAACTGCATTTTTATGTGCAGTTGTCTTGCAGGTCAGATTAAACTCATCTCACCTGAACTGGACAGCGAAAAAACCAAAAAAATATCATATAGTACCTCTTAAGCTGTAGATTAAAAGTAGGACATATTACTTCATTGACTTGCACAATACAGTTAAATCTGTGCACCTAAGCATGATGCTGATCCTTGTTAGTCCTGCAACTACAGGAGAAATCTGTTCTTTTCAGGGGAGATTCTTGGTGCTGGTACTGTTTGTCCTTCAGCTCACTGATGAACTGTAATTGTAGGCATGGGTTTAAAACATTAGCTTCTACGTTGGGTGAGAGAAAGTCTCCTCAGAGTACTATTTTAAATGTTGTGCTTGAAGAGGGATCCACGTACTGAAAAATTTGACAGCTTCTTCCTTCCCCCATGAGATTTATTTAGTCATGGCTTAACAGATATTACCTTTCCTGTAACAGAGGCTGCCAGTGTGTTCCATTCTGCAATACAGCATTGTCGCAAGGCAGCAGCTGGCAAAATTCTGTAGGTGGGTGCGAGGAGTGTGGTGAGTGCTCCCTTCCTGGCGAAATTATAGTTCCTACTTTAGAATAACGTGAAAAAATAGACACGCATTTTACTTTGAAGCAGCCACCGTGTACAAATTACTTTGATGAACACTGGGGAGTTTTTCTGGGTGCTACGTTGGACAACATTACTTCAAAGATTTTGTGAGGTTTTGTTTTAGGATTTGTGAGTGCGCTTTCAGTGTTAGTTACTTTGAGGTAAAACATATCTTCTCATCAGTACTGAGTCGCAGACTTCTTGAGGTTGGAACTGGTCACTGAATGGCTTTGCCATAGTGGCTTTACTTTCCTTAGTTGAAATGTCTTATTGTTATAGGTCTGCCTGTGGGACCTCTAAGGACAGATGTTAAGGAAGGCAAATGGGAATCAGGCTTTCAACTGTTCTGAGGAAGATTTACTTGATACAGTAGTACAAGAGAGTATCAGAAAGGCTACCAAAATTTGCATTTTTTCAGTGCCATTTTACACACTGAGTGTATGTTCATGTGGGTTTTACTCATTTTTTAAGATAAAGATTTTAGTGTGTCAGATTCCTGACATTTGAACATAAGATCTCCAAATAGCCCAGGAGTATGGATTTCTTTTCATACTTCCCCCCGCCCCTACCCCGAAAAACAGCTATATACTTTTAGCTACTCTAACTGTTTAATCTCTGTGTAGTGGTAGGTGTGGCAGTGCTAGTCGTCTGTGGAGTTTTGTTCAAAGCTGCCTTCTAAGCTAACAAAGGACTAGAAATGTGTTTAGGGTTTTTTCTATAAAAAGGGTATAAATATTTCTTTTTTACGATTGGAGTTTTTAAAGCAGCTCTGAAGGAAAAGCCCTGCTCTTGCAGACTGTTGTCAATGAGCAGACAACTGCACCCACGTGGAACCCTGCTGCCCCTGAATGACTTTCAGAGTTAAGGTCTTAGCCCTGCAAAGTCTAATGGTAACCCAAATACTCAGCTTATGACCAATTTTTATTTTCGGTAAGACTGAAGACTGTCTAATGGAACAAACACGACTACTTTAATTCAGTTACAGGCATATCTACTTTCAAGATCGCACTGCTTGATATCATGGAAATGCTGAGTAAATGTGACTCTGCTCTGTGTCTGGCACATCTCTGCAGATAACCCTTCGTCTGTGTGGTCTGTCTTTGTGCTTATGCGTGGTTGCGTTTGTGCAAGCTGCTCATGGCTTTAAACATCACTTCCTCATCAGAACGAATGTTCTGCCTAACTGAACCTGAATGGAAGCAGGTTATTTGTAATAACTGCTTGCAGGACATGTATGCTTTTAAGCATCGCAGGTATGCCCCGGTAAAACTCAAGGATTTTCCAGCAAACCCACCCTCAGTGGAGGGCCTTCTTCTGAAGTGTTGAGGAAAAGTTTTGTATCTCAGGCGGAATTTGTGGGGAAAGAGAACGGCAAGGATCTGGTATCACCTGCTCACTTACTATTCTTAGGGGTAGCCAAAGTTTCTTTATATCTTCCCTCCCTCCGAGGCAAGAAAAGGGAAAAATATGTTCTGACTCTCACTCCCCACCCGTTGAAATGATTACTTGCCTCCTGGCCCATCCCAGCTACCACTTCAGAGGTGAGTGTACTCAGCACTACATTTTCCACTTGGCTTTTCTTCAATACATTTCTGTAAAAACAAAAATCTCGGGTTGTCGTGAATGGATGTAGGATATTACTGCTGCTGCCAGGAAGTTTTCAAATACCCATTTTAAATCTTTGATTAAAACCTAATGTGTCTGAGGACCTATAATAGAGGCCTGCGTAATGTTCATGTTGCTGAGGTCCTCTCCACAGTAGCTGTATGCCCAAAGTCACCAAAGTGACAACAAGAGAGCAAACACCACCGTCAGCTGCCTCTGGTAATTGTTAGGGGAAGCAGAATAAGGAGGGAAAATGAAGGGAAGGAGCTGGGAAGCAGAATAGGAGGGAAAATGAAGGGAAGGAGCTGGGAAGCAGAATAGGAGGGAAAATGAAGGGAAGGAGATAGGTGCATGTTAGTTCACCTGTTTTCCCAATCCTGAGGCGGTGACTCGGGCGAAATGAACAGCCCCGGAGAGCCGTGCCACCCTCGCGTAACACTGAGTGGGGGCTGCCACTGCTTGTCACCTCGTGTAGGAAAATACACAGCTCTCACCCGCAGCCATATCAGCCCAAACAAGAGCCTAAAATCCCACAGCCCGGGTTTGCTGGGCTGTGGCGTGATAAGTGGAGATTTCCATGGTGCCACAGGGCCGGGGGCTCCCCATGGTGGGTTTGTCAGGGCAGGGCCTGGCAGCCGGCCCTGTCCCACCGCCCCAGCCGGGAGCGGGGCAGCCAGGGGACATGGGGGCAGCTCTGTCATCAGGCATCTCCCCGGGGGACGGGGACAGGCTGAGGCTGGGCTGGGACTTGGGCACAGCTTGTCAGGACCCATGGCCAGGCTGTGGGGGCTGGAGACCGGCCCTGTTATGGCATCACTGGGGCAGGGGCTGACAGCCCCGGGAGGCTCAAGTGGGGCCATGGGGGAGCTCGGAGGGGGCTGGTTGGAGCCGTCAAGGCCTGTTAGTGCCTTTGGAGCCCTGATGGTGGCCATGAGAGCTGAACGCAGAGAGGGTCCCCAGGGGCCGGCTGGTTGGATCTGCTGTCATACCCCTCCCAGCCCAACGTGTGGCCAGCAGAGATGGCAACGGGGTTGCTCCTTCCACCAGCAGCACGTCATGATACCGGACCAGTCGCACCATGGAACTGCAGCCGAAGAGGTCTGCTGTGCCGGCGGCCAGAGGCTGGTTTCTGTGTTGCCAGGCTGAGGCACGTGTCTTTCATCAGGGCTGGTGTAGCAGTGCTTTGCCATCTCTGTGCCCTCGCAGACATCCTCTTTTTTAGGACTAGCCCCATGGTGTGGATATCAGAGTCCTTGCTAATAGCACTACCATTACGTGCTGCAGGTCCAGTCCAGCCTGTCTGTATAAAACCTCCATGTGAACTTTGGTCTCCCTCCAAGCTGTGGTATAATCTTGTAAAAAGGTTTATTTGTGGGTTTGGTTTTGTTGTTTTTTGGTTGTTTTTTTTTTTTTTCTGAAGACTTAGATTTCTTTGGGGATTTTGTTTGTTTTTAAGGAAGGGTGAAGCTGAACTTATCTAAAATCACGTGCTCAGCTGGGCCTGGAGGGTGGTGTTGTTCCCTCCTGTCCGTGGCTTCAGCCTTTCTTTGGTGAAGGTTGTTCACCTTCAGGTCCTTTGACATAAGTGCCCACATAGTCTATTGAGGACTCATTTCAGTCAGTACCACGGGTCAGATTAATAATTTAGCTTCTAGGGTTAACACAAGTTTATATAGCTGGTTTCTATGAGCTGTTTTACAGTAGCACCTTTACAGTGGTATGAAAGTTAAATCAGAACCTGGCTTTTACCAAGACATCTCCCAAACTGCCAGGTAATGAGTGCTTGTTTCACAGATGCATAAACTAAGAGGCAGATGATCCAAGTTATTTGCCCTCTGACACAGAAGAGGTGTCAGAAATTGAGATTTAAACTAGGTATAGTAATCCTTCTTTTCATAAGGTCTGTTTAAATGGAGAACGCTAGTATCTAGTAGAAATCAAGTTGAAATTATCTTGCTTTTGTGTTCAGTCATACCATACATTTTGTATACAGCAATGAAGAATAATTTTGGCAGGAAAGAAGGAAGTGGGTGGCTAACTCAACCTTCGTACTAACGCCTCCAAATACCAGCAACTGCTACAAGTTTCCCCTTTTAATGACTACTGCATTAGAAATACAGGCTCTGACTCGAGCAGAAGGCAGTAAAAGAAGGAAGCGGGTCAAGCGCATAACTTCTGCAACTGAACTTCAGTTGGGAGCAAGACCAAGGCTGCAGCATGAAGTCTTTTATCTGTGGCTGCACTAACCTCCCTACGGCTCTCCCACAGTGCAAAGTGCTGCTGCTGACACCATATTCTCTAGCATGCACACTAAAGCTACATGGAGCTTGAGAAAAAGATGTTAAAAACTTTACTGAATGCAGTCTGAAGCTGTGTTAATGAGTATTCTAGATTCATACAACTTTATGAAACAAAATCCAGGTATATTATTAGATGAAAGGTACCAAATCTTTCCTTATCCTGTAAAGGTCAGCTTTTACAAAGAAGTGAATATGACCAAGTTTTAGGACTTTTTAGAAAAGGAATTGCAAGCATAAACAAATAGTAACTTTTTGTTAATACTGTTCAGAGGAAGCAGCATGTCAGTGAGAGAAATTTGACTATGGGGAAAAACCTACACCTAAAGATAAGAGCCATGTTAATATGTAAATGTTTGCAGATCTCTCATTTTGGTATAATGGCAATGCAGGGTCTGATTATTCTGAGCTCAAAACAATAGAGGAGTTGCACCCAGCTGGGTATACAAGGCCTTTCTGAAAGAGATTCTTTATCCCGCTTTCAACTAAGTTTTAGAATAAAACAGGAGCAGGAAAGACTTCTTAGCAAGCTTTATTCTTCTGAAATTGTAGAAGGTGAAGGCTGCAATGATAGCTTTTGATTAAGGGTCTGTGTGCCTGCATTGTAAAGAACAGGGAGGGGGTGGCAATCCTCTTGAAGTGCGTGTTGCTCCACAGTGCTAGTGCTCCTGTAAAAAATGAGAACAGGATAAAATAGTAGTGCTAACTCTCATCTTAAAGAAAGAAGGATTCCACCTTCTGCCAGCTAAAGCTTCACAAATATAAGTGTAGTCTTCCTTTCTGAGAAGGTAGGCAGAAAACAGTCATTTAAGGGTAACCAGTATCGCAAACTTCACCCTATGGAAATATATACTCAATAGAGATTATGGAGACTATCACATAGCTACTATCCTTCCTTTGTTAATTTCATATAAGATGGATATATTTTTATTGGGTCAGATCTACTAGTCAAAACTAGCAGGACGTCAAGGAAGCAAGCGTGTGATAAATTATAAAGCATGTTAAAACTTGCTCTAAATTATGTCATTGTGTTTGATACCGCATTTCAAACTAGAAGTGGTAACTGTGGAATTTCCCTTTTTAATTTTTTTTTTTTAAATTCAAATTAAAGTGTGAGATGTGATACTTGGAAGGTACCTCTATGCTTTCAGCTGTAATTGCACACTAGTTCACCTGGCTACTTAGCTTAAGGGTTAAAATTTTAGTTCTTCCTGTTTGACTTCATTATACATCTAAACCAGACTTGGAACAAATGTCCACCTCCCTAAGATAAATTTAAAATGCAGGATAAAATAATTACAGGTATAACTCTGAAAACAAGGTACACTTTATAGTAAATAAGGTGTTTATACAATGCTGTTAGTCACAAATAGTTTGTGGCCTCTGCCTGTTGGTGGCTTGAATTACAAAATATTTGGTTATTGTACTTCCTTAAAATACTGCTGAACCTTATAGCTGTGCTAGACCTTTGTGCAGGGATCCACACCTTCCCCCCACCTGCTACATGTGGATCCATTCTCCCAGTCAGTTTGTAATTCTGTGGGCACAGTGGTGGACCCAATGTGTAGTGCATCCCGGTAGCAGCATTATTACTAAAAAACTCTGTGATGCCAGACCTCAATTTCTTGCATGCACCTGTTCTGAGATTTGCAAGTAGCAGGTTAAAAGCCACATTTTGAGAATTAAAAGCTAAAATGGTACTGGGGTAGCTTAAAGAAAAGAGGGCAAAAAAAGAAAAATCTTATGCTGAACAGCCTACAGCAAAACCCAGAAGTGGATGCAGTGTGCTCTTCTTTTCCTTAAAGAAATTTTCTTAGCAGTTTTTTGGGGTACGAATTATTCTCAGAGTTGTTCAGAAAGTTATTCAGAGGCACTAAATTTTTCTTGAAAGTAATAAAAATGAAGGAGCTGTATATCTCTCAAATACTTCAATATTTCATTAACCTTTTAACTTATAGATTAAAATTTTGGAAGACATTATCTATAAACTGTATTGGCTTTTTCAGTTAGAGGTTGGTTTGAAATTCAAACCTGCACTGAATCAGTTGCCAATGAATTTTTGAGTATGAATGGCATTTGAGTGGCGATGTAAGTTGTTTAAGGATATCCTGTTCTTTATCAGTTTACCTGCATGAGGTAGTACTTACAAAAATAGACACCCAGTTCTCTAATCCAGTTCTAGACTGCAGTTTTCTCAACAGCTGTGGCTGTAGCAGCTGCATAACTGTGCAGTGGTCCCTTCGCAGAGTACTGAAACAGAAAGAAGGTACTTAAGGGGAAACAGGACTAAGAAACAAACGTGATGGAGTGCCTGTGAAATAAAGATGAAAATAAAGTTGGCACATTATAAATCTTGTTGCAACTCAACCTTGCAGCATATTTCCACTTAAAAGCAATTGCTGAATCATAAAAACAAGTGCGTTTAAACGATGGTAACACAACACTGCTGTGCTCTTAGATTTCTGCATTTGTAGTGACTTAACACAAATCAGCTTTAGAGATAGGCCGTAAGTATTGCTTTTTACCTTAAAAAGGTGCTTCAGCAATTCAGTCACAGCTGTTCTCAGAACATTGAGGAGCTATGCTATACTAATTTCTTTCTCCCCTTCTCATCAGCTGTTTCCTGATGGTATTTCTAAGCTCATCTGCAGTATGTTGAAGAGTCTGTATCTCACACAAAAGTCTTGAAAGCCTTCAGGGGCTGCTTTCCTAGTGAGAAGACAAAGCACAACTAGCATTTAGGAAGTGATTGGTAAGTTATAATGAAATCTATGTCACTACTGAAGTGAGTATAATACGTTCTTGTCAAACTCTGAAGTGTGAATTAATATCAAATACTTGCTTCTCAGTAATGTGTGTGACTTACTGGCTTTAATTTTGTCAGGTGCAGCTGAATCAGCTCTGTTTTCTTACTGAAGTTTGGCTACTTGTAGTCTTAGTACTACAGAAATAGTGTATCATGAAAACTATCTACCTCTCCCAATCTTTTTCTAGAAAAATAAACTGATTTTATTCATTAATTTCTGATTTCCAACTGAAAATTTTTGGCTGAACTACTCACCTTTTTACTGTCACTAAATAACAATGTAATTACTAACCATTTTTTTAAAGAAGCCTTTTGGTCTTTGAATGACAGTCATATTTCATTTTTTTTTAGGATTTTTCCTTCCGTTTCCCTGAAAAACTCACCAAATTCCTGAGAAACACAAACTGTTTTTTCTGAAGTTGTTGAAGCTGATATGAGCAGAGCGGAGGGCATTTTTTTTAGCCCTGCAAAGCTACCTGGTATTTGAAATGCTGAAGAGGAAATTACGGTTTTGCCACAACTCACGCTTCAGGCTTTTCTTGGGTCTAACTCTTATTTTAGTAATCATTTCGGTTTTAAAAGTTAACCAGAAGCAAGACTTCTTAAATCGGAGACATTTAGAGCTGACGAAAGAAGATCCTATTGGTAATGTTAACTGCACCAAGATCATAGAGGGAGATATAGAAGAAATTCAAAAGGTAAAGCTTGAGACGTTGTTACTGTCATTTAAGAAACGCCCCAGACTAACAATAAATGATTATATTAACATGACAGCAGACTGTGACTCCTTCACCAAGACTAGGAAATACATCATGGAACCTCTTAGCAATGAAGAAGCAGAATTTCCAATTGCTTACTCAATAGTGGTTTATCACAAAATTGAGATGCTTGATCGACTTCTAAGATCAATCTATGCCCCTCAGAATTTTTACTGCATTCATGTTGACAAAAAGTCTCCAGAATCTTTTTTTGCTGCTGTGAAGGGAATAGTCTCATGTTTTGATAATGTCTTTATTTCCAGCCAGTTAGAGAGTGTTGTGTATGCTTCATGGAGCAGGGTGCAGGCAGACATTAACTGCATGAAAGATCTCTACAGAAGAAGTTCAAACTGGAAATACCTAATCAACCTCTGTGGCATGGACTTTCCTTTAAAGACCAACCAGGAAATAGTAGAGAAATTAAAAGCCCTTAAAGGTGAAAATAGCTTGGAAACAGAAAAAATGCCCGTTTATAAAGAAGTAAGGTGGAAAAAACACCATGAGATTATTGATGGTAAAATAAAGAACACGGGCATAGACAAAGAACTACCACCTCTCAGTACTCCAATTTTTTCTGGTAGTGCCTATTTTGTAGTTAGCAGAAGATTTGTAGAATACGTATTAGAAAGCAAGAAAATACTTAAGTTCATTGAGTGGGCAAAAGACACTTACAGCCCAGATGAGTACCTGTGGGCAACAATTCAGAGAATCCCTGAAGTCCCAGGTGCGGTTTCTTCTAGTGTCAAGTATGATGTTTCTGACATGAATGCACTGGCCAGGTTTGTCAAGTGGCAGTACTTTGAAGGTGATGTATCCAAAGGTGCACCCTACCCACCATGCAGTGGAGTTCACGTTCGCTCTGTCTGTGTTTTTGGCGTAGGAGACCTGAACTGGATGCTACGAAACCACCACTTCTTTGCCAATAAGTTTGACACTGATGTTGACCCTTTTGCAGTGAAATGTTTGGAAGAGCATTTGCGACACAAAGCTTTGTATCTGCAAAAGAACTGAAATACTGCATGCTCCTTTTACAAAGCATGCGTACATATAGTATACAGCTATGTACTTTAACATGTAACATTGATGTTGGTGATGTGGATGATGGGTATAATTGTTCTCACCATGTTGGCATGGTGGTGATGATGCCCTCCCTGCCTTGTCCATGGACAAGGAGGGAGAGAAGACATACTTCAAGTGAAGATGGGGATGCCTTGTGTTGCACAGTGAGGCTTGGAACTTTGGGTACAAAATTGAAGACAGCAATTTTTGGAAGGCCAACTATTTGGAATATTTATTATGTAAGAGGTGTAATAAATTGTAATAGTTTGGCTAAAATACTTGTTTTAAGGCTTGGAAACTGCATTGTTGTTCATGGTTATTCCTCATTTTTTTCCCATGAACGTAATGCTAGCTGGAAGGGAAAGGTGAATTGGGGATAAAGAAACAAGCAGCTGGACTGCACAGGCTTTGTACTGAGTACTGAAAGATCTCAGGAAAATAACATTAGAATTGATCTGAAAACTATACAAAAGGGAATATACCAAAGCCAGCTGTCAACATTTAACTTAAATCTGATTGCTGCAGTTCTGTAATATGTAATTTTTAATCCTCCTGAAAATTTCATCTTCAGCATGGAGTATTAAGGACTCGTGTTTAAATTTTTGTAGGCAAATCTTGCTTTTGTACTCTTAAACCCCCCTGATAATGTGATATAAAGTTTAAACACTAGTTTGTAATTACATCTTCTCAGGGAAATTTCAGTTTTGTGCCTGATGAGAGTTAGACTTGTAATTTTACACTTCTTACTGTATCAGGAGTCTTGCTTTTAGATCCAAAATGACTCAAGTTTCTCAAAAACTTAACTGCAGTAGTATCTAAATGTCACTGAACTGCAGGTTTCTGCTCTCTGTCAAGCTCAACTTGTATTCCAGATTCTTATAACACTGAGTATGCAAAAATAAAGTTATTTTTCTAAGTGATATCGCCTCTTCCTACAATTAAAGTCCTTCTAAAAGCACCACCAAAAATCCTAATGATGAAGACCTAAAATGTTTTTACTGTAGGTTGCCATACATGACTGAAGCTGCAGCTGAGACAAGTCTTACCTTTCCTCCCTGTGTTCATTCCTTCGTGTGTCTATGCTTGTTTATGTTTAGCTGGTGCAGCTGATTTTTATTTATGTGCTTCTTTTGGTGGAAGGGAAAGAAGGAAATCTGGATGAGTTTTTTTTCTGGGTTAGGTCCCTGCTTAGTTTAGCTGCTGCAGTGTGGCACAGAAGCATGGCAATGAGCGAACAGGACACTGTGAGGGGTGATATTTCTTTCCATATCAATTCAGGTTTGTCATGCATAGTTACTGCCAGGTGTCTCGTCTTACCCCTGAGAAGACAGTGGAATTCATTACAGGCACTAGCAAATGGCAAAATAGACTTTGTTGCTTGAACTGTTGCTGTGATGGCAGCATGTGTTTCTTACAAAAATAGTTTGTCATGAAATTTCTCCTAAGGTGTGCCCCAATACTTACACATTAATGTAATGAACTGCTTGCTGTTGATCATGCAAACAGCTTGGGAGGCAAGCAATTTAATCTGAAATAGAGCCTATTCTTGCCAACACCTGCCTTCAAAACCACCTGAAAGCTGTTTAGGGAGCCTTCAGAGACTCTTACATGATGCATAAGCAAGTAATTAAAGCCTGTGAGCTGAGGCAATGGAGGGAAATACCCTGTCCTCCCCACCCTTTGGCTTTTCTACAAGAATGCTATTACAGACAGTTGTGCTCTACCACTTTTGCACTAGCTACAACAAGGTGTAACTTCACTGCATATAGTACTGGTAAATTCCGGGAAGTCATGTTATTTTAGCAGAAAGGAAGCTGTTTGTCTTTAAGAATTTCAACCTTAAGGCAAGCTACGTGAATAGTTTCTATAAGACCAGAACTGCTAGTTCAAATAGACTGAAAAAGTGATTAAAAAAAAAAAAAAGTTCTTTGCACAGGATGGACTGCCAACTCAATTGCTTGAAATCTGCTAGATCACATCAACCCCTTTACCTACCTATTCCAGCCTGCTTTGTGCTCACTCATTTGTATTATGCAGTTAATGCCTGTCTGTATCTCTCTTGTTAATGACACTGCTACTGTAGATAGTGAAGATGCTACTTGACTAGGTGCTCCAAGTGTTACTGTTTGGATAGAGTCAAAAGAGAGATCCTGTGTACACTTGCTGTATGTTCTGTTCTGTACAGAAGGAAGAATAGGAGAGCATTGCTGTTTAGCGTACGTTCCCTGTAAGAAAAGGAGGAATTCTTATTTTTCTGGGGGAAGTGAATCACAAAAAAACCCACCTCCCTAAAACTGACTTGTCGAAGAGACACCCTCATCTAGTAGATTTTAAATGGTCTAGAAAGGCAGTTTCATGAAAAGAATTCTTCGTCTGTTGAACAAGTACCGAATGTGCCAAAGGAAATGAATAGATAAATTAAAGGTATTGCAACTACACATACAGAAAAGACACCATAGCCAGCTATAATGGGTGGAGAAAGTAATCTAACTTATATTAGTATTTCACTGAATCTGCCAAGAAACTTAGCCAAAATAATCATCATCCTAGAATCAAACAACTTTGTGGCACCAACAAAACCCAAATAAAATCTCAATTATATCCCTTACTGACATCAACAGTTGTATTTTCCACAACTTGTCTCAGTTTTCTGCTACATGTTTAGAGGACAGAAGTAAAAGTCTAGTACTAGCTTTAGTGAACATTAAAGAAAAATGCTTCACTGATACTGCAGCAACAAGCTAATCTTGATGCTGTGCTGAAGACGCTGGGCTCTTCTTAGGAATAGTTAAAAATTAAAAACTTAATGATTACACCAACCCTTCAACCATTAATTCTGAATACAGTGGTGCTCTAATACAAGAAAACTGCTGGTTTACCCTGATCACCTTCAGGTTCCCTCTCAGGGAAGAAAGCAACATGCAGACCTGCAACAGGATTGAACTTGGAAGCTGGGCAGAGGAGACAGCTGTTAAAATCACAGCTGTGATGGTGGGTTCAGCTGCGGTGCTGCCCAGGGCACTCACAGGACTTGCTTTTTCCAGTCCCTGCCGCATGCACCCAGCTTACACCAGCCCTTGCACTGTGACCTCATCATCATTTGGGCAGCTAGGGAGGACACTGGTTTGCATTCTGCCTACCGATTAAACTTTTTTTTTTCTTTTCCCTTTTTGTGTGTTTTGAAGCTGGTTCAGTTTCTCAGCCCAGAATGAGTAGCCAGTGAAACCATTGTTGAAGTAACACGTGTGATATTCAAAATCCCCTAACTTGTCTTTTAATTTTCCATAGCACAATTTTCCAAAAGAGCTCAGTGCGTCAGAGGCCTCGCTTTAGTTCCATCCCCACTTACACATAAGCATTTTGAGTGGCCTTAATAATAACAACAATTTGCTTGGTTTACTGATAATAATTGTGGTAACCAAGCATCCTGTGTCACTAAGAGTCACCAGGCTGAAAGCCTTTAGGCTCAAAGGCTGATTGGATCCCAGAAACCTAATACTTGTGCTTTCATCTCCTTCCTGCCTTAGGTTTGGTTTGACAGGAAACGTGTTTGGCTCTCTCGCTGCTTCCTATCTAGCGCAAGAGAAAAAGACAGGAAACCCCCAAGATGAACACTGCGGTTATAGTTAAGGTCACCAGCCAGACCACCATTACTTGGTGCATTTTCAGGTGGCCTAACAATTAAAAATTGACCTGGGTTATAAGATTATGCATTAGAAGATAAAAGTGCATTAGAGTGCATTAGAACATAAAAATGCTCCAACATACTTGTAATGTACTGATAAGGAGGACATAATCCCTTCCACCAGATTCAGTGCTATTGCTACCTCTGAATGGTTGTGGCAGTCATTAAAAATAAAAAAAAATCCCGTGATATAATTTAAGTTCTATTGCAGTATTTCACTGTCTTAATTTATAGCTTCTTTTACTCTTGAAAATTTTAGCGGTGGATTTTTTTAGTCACTTACGGAATATATATAAAAGAGCCAATATTATAGTGAGCACCTCTTCAGTCAGCTAAAACACGGGAAATTGTATTATGTAAAATGGTTTCCCAATTCCACTTAGTAATACCATTCATCCTCAGCTTAACATTTCCATAATCTAGTAGGCCAGTTTCCATAATTCTCAAATTCTCTTCTTTCCAATGGATCAGTTTCCTTAATTGTGCCTTTAATGCCCTAGACTGCAGTGTGGTAAATTAACAGTAACCTGCTTTTGACAGGCATGGAGCCTTCCAGGTGCCTTAGACAGCAGGCGTAAAAAGGAAATACCCTTTAGCTTATGTTCTTTATTCCAAATTAAGTCACTCAACTTTTCCCAGATATTCTTACTCAGTTTTCTAGAATCTGCACCAATCTGATTTATCGAGCTATTTTCCTTTTATGTATCCTGAATTTTTCTATTTTATAACTGAAATGAGTGGATTCCTTACTCTTTGCATACAAATAACAGTTTGGGTTTTTTTCTTCTTTTTTTTTGGGTCAGCCACTAACCTCATGCAGATCCTTTGTATTTGCGTTATGGTCTGCATTATTCGCCTTACCTTACAATATCTTCAGACAGGGAAATATTTTGCTCAGTGCCCCCATTTAAATTCTGTGGCTGTGAAACTGAGCTTTGCTGCTGGAGACTTACTCATGGCTGGGTTCTTCTAGAATCTGCCAGTGTTCATTTTAGTTTGTCTGTCTTCTATAGCTGTAATAGAGCTTGACAAGAAAAAGTTAAGAACACAACCAAATCCTTGAAGTCAAAACAACGTATTTAAAAATATATGGTTTCCCCCCCAAACCTAAGTTGTGTAGGAAAAAAAGGTAATGCAGAAAAAAATTCAGCTAAGAAAAACATGTTGGGATGGGCCCTGAGCATATGTTAAAATCTGTTAAAATCCGTATCACGTACTTGAAGACAGAACGCTGGAACTGTTTCTGACAGATACTGGTCTAAATATACTTTTAAAAATAATTTCCTCTGGATTTGAGAACCTAGGCCTACTGGGAGATCTAGTCACATACAAGTAATAATCTTTTATTCTGTACCATGAAATCATACTAATCTTCCCTATCTTCATGTTGGTTTTTTTTATTATTTTTCAGGTACTTGACCCTGCCTCCATTCTCTCATTTAAACACTCAGTATTTCAGAAATCCTTTAGCTGAAAATGTTTACTTGCTAAAGTCTCCACTAACTTTAGTGAAATTAGTTTGTCTACATCAAAACCCTTTATCTGTTTTCCTTTCAACCAACTTGCCTTTGCTACACATGGGTGTGGAGAGCAGAAATGGTCCTATGACTTCAAAGTGTATTTTACCAACCGGTGTGTGATAGGGAAAGTGAAAGTTGAGGCGTAGTATCAACAGTTATGGGTGGGTCTTTAGCATATTTTGGCACCAGCTGTGTGAACTGCCATTAGTGATGCTGGAAAGAGGGATTTTCCAGTGTTGATGTGAAATGATTTTAGCATGGAAAACATACTGGAAGAGCGCACATCACCTGTCTGCAGGTAATGCTCGTAATCTCGTTTAATAGCAGACTGATGTTAATTAAGCACGTTGCTTGCACCAGGCAGTTAAACCTTAATTACCTCTTTGAACCACTAGATTATTAGGATGGTGTTGTAATACCTCCTCTACAAGCAGGAGTCAAAATGCTGTCACCCTTAACTTCGAGTTAATCCCAGCCGCCCTTTGTGCCTTTTCAAGTCTAAGGCAGATAGGTGCCTCTGCAAAAATCAGCAAACCTGATGTTAACAGCACACCGACTCTCGCTGGCCAGGCCAGGCCCCCTCCTGCTGACATGGGGCTCTTGAGTGCAAATGACCCCAGTGGGTTAATTTGTTCTGGACCAAGCAGTCCCGCGTTAGCCACCTGCATGGCATGTCTGTGCTGGGCATGCAGAGCAAAGAGATGCTCTTAAGAAATAACATATCACACACTTGTAAGCCTTGAGTCCTGACGTATTCAATTCCTGTTGCTACAGGAAAAGGGGGTTTGCTTTTACACCAGAGCAAACCCAGGTGACCCTACTTTGGAGCACTGAGGTCAGAAGCATTTATTCTTTCTTCTGTGCATGTGGCACCGTAGCACTGAGCAGCTGTTGCCTGTGAGATACGTAAATCCTTAACAACAATCAGACAGCAATGAAACTTAGAGTTCAGAAAAAATACATATCCAGACTACACAACTCATGTACATCTTCTTTAAGGACTTCTACTAGAAGGTAAAATATAAGCACCACACATACTCGTCTCTCTTCTTCCTTCCTCCCTCCCCACTAAATTTAAATTGAATTGCTGCCATGCCAGGAAACTCAGCAAACAGTTTAGTAACGGAGATAATGCCCCTGCTGCCATGCCTGCTCCCTAGGGCAACTGACCTTTGGAGAGCTCTTGTTCTCTTCAAACGACTAAAACCAGAAAGGCCAGAGAGAAACTTCATTTTGTTTTCACAGGAACTAGTCAAAGCATTCTGCCTTTGCTGCTTTTTAATCTTTTCTGCCTGCTTACCCACTGCAGCTGAGGGCATAGAGAAAAAGAATGTCTCTTTCTCAGTACCTCCAGTCTTGGCTTTCCACTTCCTTAGCAAATTAGACTTTTCCCACCCTTGCCTCCTTGGTTTCTGCTGCTGCCTTTTGTCCTCCTGCCATGATTTGCTGGGAAGAGAGGGCACATCTGAAAGAAACGCCAACAAACGTTGCCAAATATTACTTCAGATGGCCAAGGTACAAGGAGTGAAGTTTCAGTAAAACTACTCCCAGATGCAGGTACAGATCCTACTCAGGGCAAGGGTCCTTCATTGCCTTGGTCCTGAAGGCTGTCGTCCCCACCCCTAGCTTCCCATCCACTGTGTCCCAGTGATATCTAGACTGAAAATATGGTGCAAGTCTCCTTTAACTATGCGTATAGCCAGGAGAATCCTGTGAAGAATTATCTGTCCAGCTTTATTCTGCAGTCTATGCTGAATCTGAAAATCGTTCTAAAATGGTACAATGATTATCTATTCAGATACAGAGGGAAAATAAATGAGGTTTCTTTTAGCAGCTGAAATCTTTCTAGGTACTTCCTAATCAGTAAAATTTGCAAGCACATACTTTTTTCCTTTTTTGAATTACAGTTCAAAATAAGAGCTACTACATACATCACATTTACAATTTTGCTACATTTACTTCAGCATGAGTATGGACTGACATTCAGGCTAAAATAGAAATTTGAGTCATGAATATAGGTTAAATTCCATCATTTAGAAAGAGTTTTCACTATTTTAACACAACACTTACAATATATTTCTTTGGTTCTATAGGACTTTTCATAAAAAGCTATCAAGCAGAGATGTTTTAAATTGCGCACAGTCAGATCTGCACTGTTGTATAACTGAGAGGCATACCCATTTATTTATTTATTTAGGGGAAGGATGAGCAGAATAATTTCTTCCATATTTCAGCATAGCTCTAAGGCTTCAGTACGTCTGTGGAAGGGGAGCAACTAGTGAAGAGAAAGAGGGACCTAGAGAATGGATTAGATCTTGTATGTAAGGGGAGACTTTATTTCTCAATTTGGTAGCTATTTCTTAGCTTAATTTTTCAGTAAATTCATAATCTCAAACCCTTTTAGTTCCTTTTGAAATGCTTGATTTAATTATGAGAATGCTTGATTTAATTATGAGAATAATTAAAAAGGTCCAGGGTCTTCTTTTAATGAACCCTCAGCTGCAACTGTGAAGTTCAGTTTTTATCAGAATTCTTAAAATAAATACTCTGGGAATGAGGAGTCATTCCTAAATGTCTCTGATCTGTCTTTGTGGGGATGTAGTCCCAAAGAACTTCAAAGCCCACACAAGCTCAATATTTTTCAGGTCTAACTAAAACAGTATTGAACCATATACCACGAGGGTTTTGTGTATTTTTGAAGTCACATTTCTTTTACCTGTTAACAAAATCTGCAGTCAATATAGTGGACTTTCACCCTTCTTGACTTTTGAAGGTTGAATTTTTACTAGCAGCCTGAGGAACACTCAGAAAATATTCAATCTGCTAGACTGGCAGCTCATCTGTGTAATCTGTGTACTTCAGTTAATATGCATGAAGCTATGAGAAATTTCCACCGACTAAGCATCTTTCTAGCTTTAAAAATAGTCACACATGGAAAGGTTTTAAATGAGAGGGAAAATCTTCCACAAGGCTACCTTTCGTCATCTGAAGGTGAATGTCATAGACTGGAACAGTGTCTCAAAAAATTAAAAATATTTTAAGAGCAGAAAAGAATGGAAAGTGACAGTCACGGTGGAACAGAACGACAATCAACGTATCAAAATATTTCACATAGCTCTGTCTGAGATGCTGCAGTTAGTGGTTCAGCACTAGTCACCAGTTGCTTTCAGCCAGTGGAGATTAAACAGCATATTTGGACCAGCTGCTGGTTGGAGGACAGTGATTTAATGACAGAGGCTGAGGTACTTGGTGGCTTTCAAGTGAGCCCGCAACCTACCCATGCCCCTGAGACAAGTTGGGCTGCACCCAAAGGCGCTGAGGGAGTATCTGTCCGTGATCAAGGCTTCAACAGACACTGTGAGGAGAGGCAGCAAGAACTGGACTGGAGAAGGGCGGCTTCAAAGTGCCCGCTCTACCTGTGAGGAGGTTTTACCAGGGTCCAGGCTTTTTGCCAGTGGTGGCCATAAATGGAAACAGGAGAGTTTCCAGCCAGAGAAAGTGGGGATGAGGAATTGCCATGACAAGATAACTAAGTAGTGGGACAGGCTGCCTGGAGAGGCTGTGCTGTCTCTGTCCTTGGGAGATTTCAAGCCCTGGCCGCATAAAGCCCTCAGTGTCTGACCCCACAGCTGAGCATTCCTTGGGCAGGGGCTTGGACTGGGGAACTCCTGCAGTCCACACCAGCCCATATTGACTGTTTTTCTGCATTCCTCCAGCAGTTACACAGTTACAAAACCACTCCAAAGGAATGAAAGCTGAAGAAAAATATTTCCAGAGCCAGATAACCAATTTCTTGTGAACTGAATGTTTTAAATAATACCTGAGGCTTGCTGTAACTCATTTTGCACATATCCACTTTGTCACCCCCACAAATATCAGTCCCCACAAAGCCCCAACACATTGTTCCGTTTTTTCCACCTGTTCTGTTACTTTTAACTTAGTATTATTTTCACAAGAATACCACCACCTCTCTCTGGGATTAAATTTGGTCAAATGTTTGCTTACATTAATGGCAGAATTACACTCTTAGGTGGGCAGGCTGCTTACCACATGTAATGTAGATGTATCTGCCCATTACTGGCAGTTGTATTTCAGGGGATCAATTAGCCCAGATGAAGCTGGGAATAGTGATTAAAAAAAAAAAAAAAAGCTGGGAAATAATGAAGACACTTAGCACTTCCCGGTACTGTTGTGACCACCATTTGGCTCTACTTACACCCTCAAATGAAATCACAAATCAATCCATTTGTGTGATACAACCATGGGATGGTAGGAGATGGCTCCCCACTTTTTCTTGGAGTGCAGTCAGAAGGAAAATCAGTCTGCGCTTGTACAATTCCCTCTTTGGACACCAAGAAGAGTCAGCAGAATCAGGTCAAAGGGTGGGTTGAAGGAGGATGGAGCCAGACTCTTTTCAGTGGTTCCCAATGACAGGACGAGGGGCAATGGGCACAAGTTGGAACACGGGAGGTTCCGTTCAAATACATGGAAAAACTTCTTTACAGTTAGGGTGACAGAGCACTGGCACAGGCTGCCCAGGGAGGTTGTGGAGTCCCCTTCTCTGGAGATTTTCAAGACCCACCTGGATGCAGTCCTGAGTAATGTGCTCTAGGCAATCCTGCTTTGGCAGGGGAGTTGGACTAGATGATCTCTAGAGGTCCCTTCCAACTCTGAAAATTCCGTGATTCCGTGATTCTGTGATTCTCCTATGTGCTGCTCTAAGAGGGTATTTGGCTTTTTGGCCATTTAAAGGTTGTTGTAAAGGTAGCTATAATGATGAACTGTAGTAAAGCAAATCTGTTTTATGTGATTATTTTCATGTGTGTTCCCTCATGCCAAGAAAGGGCTGTGTGTCTAGACGTACACGTTACTTTTTAAAACTACTGTAAAAAAGGCTAGATGCATGTGTGTTTGTGTAGCTTGTCATCTCTTTAGACAGGAGCAGGTACTTAGAATAGCTTAGACTGAGAAACCACATTATGCAGGCCTTTGATGGGAACTTCATACCCAATATGTAGTCTAGCAATCCCATGGGAAAGCTTGGCTTAGAATTGGTACCAATGGAAGAATATACCAATGGAAGTATTATTCTTTGTATATTAGCATTGGGGTTACAGTAGTATAAATGATTTTTGGCAGAAGGCAGTATTTGGTTAGTTTGTTAAGTGCTACTCTTTTTAATTGCTGGAAAAAAGAAGGAAAAATAATTCCACCAAAATGATTTCACTTTCTGCCGAGTGCTCTATGTCATTTGTTGGCAAAGGTAATGGAAGGAAAAATACAAGCAACAAAAAGTGACCATGAAATGGGTTTTTTACATTAACAGCCCTGGTTCCAATTTTCTTTCCCATATTTGGTATTGCCTAAACTGCAGTAAATGACTGATACAATATGTATTTCAAACTGGTAGCCTCGGCCAATTTTCAAAAAGAACAGAAAGCATCTAATTTGGGAACTTGGATGTCCAAAATTATGTCCCTGCCCCACTGCACCTGAAGTAGATGCATCTTCCTTCCAGCATATTCTTAGCTTTGGTCTTTCATGCTTTACCTAAACACGTGAAACTATATGTCTCCTTCCACCTGACCTGGCCCATGCTGCATAGCTCAGCGCCTAGTTAATTTTTAAGTCTGCACAAAGACGTACTGCTGTAGGCACACTGAGAAAGCTTCCCTTCCCTTCCCTTCCCTTCCCTTCCCTTCCCTTCGAAGAACAGCATGCCCTGTTTTTTAAAAGAATATGAAATAAATGTCTCTGTCTACACAGGAATTTGGACTCTTCTCTGAAGAAGTCACCAGCACTATAGAAACAAGTGGATTAAAGACAAACCCTTCTCCATACTGGTGCCTTGGCCAGCCCCACGCAGCTGGTAACTCCCCCTGCCAGTTGTTCCCACTCTCTATGGATCCTGGCACTTAAGCCCAGAATAGGGAATCAGGCACATACTTGCAACATCCCTCTGGAAAAACATTTTAGATGCTGTCTGTAAATGCAGCCCAATGTGTACATATTCACTGATGTTTGCAGATCTCTGTGCAAATATTGCATGCTATTCGCACTTTGCAACTCCAAAGGAAGAAGTAGCGCTCTATTTGTCTGATGTCAGGTTTCTTGTGTCTTTCTCCGAGGTTATGGTACAAACCAATCAATATCAGAAGCACACCAGCAGACTGGGAGGGTGGCTCACACCGATGCTTAGTCTCAAGAACTGACATCTGAAAAATGCCAGGCAGGAGAAGTCAGGAAAACACAACAAAGCAATACAAGTTACAGTAGCCTGGACCCTGTATAGTTTCAGCCAGAAAAGTTTTATCAACCTCAAAATGCTTACGCAAATGAACCTGAGCTGGAGAAAAAAAAAACACCTCAGTACTCTGCCTTTTAAATGTCTCGTCTCTTACCATATAGAAGATTCTCTGCCTTTATTAAAAAAATGGCAGGTAGGATAAAATGTCAGCCTGAGTGTTAAATGGCAATCTGCAGAAAAGGATTAAGCTGTTGGATGAAACACTGTTAAATAATATTTAAGTATATTTCAAGAGGCCATTGGCATTTTTTTTTCTCACTGAATCAATTCCAGCGCTGCAGTTCAACATGCAAATCCTGGCTTCAGAGCAGCTCAGCCCCCATTTGATGACATTCCTGCCATAAGGAGTCCAGCTGCTGGGCAGATTTGAGGCTCCGTGATGCAATGTCAGTGCTCCACAGTGCATTATAAGAGGGTTCACACAGTACTTTTTTTTGTCAGACACAGAACATTAGCAGAGGTTTAGCACAGTGACTTCTAGGCAAATTGAAATTGTCTACTTTAACTCAGGGCACAAAAAAAAAGTCTTAAAAATGAGCTGTGAAAAGCAGAACCAGTGATGAGACTCTGCTTAGCACAAGCACTTCCTTTTTTCACATAGAAGGGAGACGGTGAGAAGGAACAGAGCATTCAGTGTTGGATGTGAAGAAGTGAAGTGGCTGGGGAAGCCCCTGTAAACCTTAGGAACACGGCAGTATAGAAACGAAAATGGCATGGATCCATTAACTTTTTCTGGAGTCCTGCCACTGGACACATACTCAATACTCAGTGGACACACACTGTGGGGAAAAAAAAGGAAAAAAAAAAAAAAAAGATTAGCCACAGTATGGCTTTTACTAGAGTTAAATATTAACCTGTCCAGAGGAAATGAAAGGCAGCAAAATATCACAGGGTTATTGATCTCATTGTAACTTTATCCAAATGCCCTACTGTGGCAAGTACTATGTAAACACCTAGGAAGACATACCACCTTCTCCAAAGAACCTATATCACAAAAACCACAGGGAAATGCACTAAAAGGCAACTGAGACGAAGAATGTATTTTATTCTACTGAGAAAAACAGAATGAGAAAATAGTGTGGAATAAAATAGGCTGGAACTAGAAAAATGGGGAAAGAAACAGGAAAACAGGAAGGCTGATGAAAGAAGAGAGAGCAGAAAGGGAGGACTAGAAAAAATAGCAAAGGGTAATGATAGTAAAATGACAGGAGGTGGTGGAAGAAACTATTGTAATGAAGTTTTGACATTTTAAAAAGTTGTCCACTCTGTCTGTTCATCTGTATCCACCCTGACCACCACTGCTGTGCTGAAGTATTATAAATGACTATTTTTTTTTTTTTTAACTTGTGGAAAACCACAAGTTTCTGGCAACAGAAGCTGTAGTGATGCTGACTGGGAAACCCATTTTACATTTAGGAGCCAGTGACCCATACCGCAGCTAACCTGGGCAGGTGCTGCATGCCCAGCGTGGCCTTCAGGCCTATGCACGGTGCCAGAGGAGCCTCTGGGCAGCTCCCACCCAGCGCTGGCGGTAAAGCCTTGTCTGTAATGGCGCAACAAGAAGTTCTCTGGAGAACGTCTTTCCTTTTTGACAGTGGAAATGATGAATAGAGTTGCTTTCTTGCTGGGAAATCCTACCACAGCTTGAATGACTGGCAGGGGTGACTCGCTCGCTCGCTCGGCCATGAACAGGGTCTGCAAGGTGTCTTGCGTTTGGATCGGAGTCCTGTTCAATGCCTGGGGCTCCCAGCACCTAAAGGGATGTAAGATTGTCTATGCTTTTCTCTTCTTATTGTGTTAGCTCTGATAGCTACCATTGTGAGTGATACCTTACAGGGTCTGAGCGCTATTCTTACTGGGATGGCCATGAACCAGCACCTCCCAGGGCAAACCCAGAAGCCTAAATGAATATCACTCTAAGGAGCTAAAAACAGCACCTAGTAATAAAACTAAAGCATAATAAAGCTAAAAGCCTTACACTATTCTCCCAAGAACAACAAAGACATAATCTCATCCCACCGGCAAAGTAGTACGTCTGCATTCAGTATGAATGACATCAGGCAGTGTTAGAAGATTGGACAGTAAATGGAAACAAAACCCTTTCACAGAGTCTCCTAGGGCTTTTCCTCCCTGGAAAGTTTAATTTCTACCTTACCTAAAATGGAACAACAAATCTCTCCTTGTGGAAAATTATTTCAACATAATAATGCCTT
This sequence comes from Anarhynchus alexandrinus, assembly GCA_008711295.1. Lineage (NCBI taxonomy): Eukaryota > Metazoa > Chordata > Aves > Charadriiformes > Charadriidae > Anarhynchus > Anarhynchus alexandrinus. The sequence goes on from VUYV01000029.1 coordinate 3,083,044, forward strand.
TATCATTTTTTTCATCTGATTCTTGACTTAAATGGGAACAATGCAAATATTATCCAGAAACAAGGCCGTCCACACTGACTTTTACTTTTAAACAAAAAAGTCTGAGATAACTCCACAAACAGCAAAGTGCAGAAAAGGAGGCTCGTTTCCATCTGAAAGTTGAAAGAAAGGAAGCATCACACATCCATAATCTTAAACAATGAGATATATCTCTTGTCCCTGTATGCAGTCATATCCTAGTGCTTTCTCACAATATATCCACAACCTTGCCTAAATCATAGCAGGAAGCCATCTAGTACCCACCGCATAACACGTTTTCATCTAGTCTGTGTAGGCTGTTCTTTAGGCCTACAAGTAAAACGAATTCAATTTTTAGGCTTATTACTACCAGACAGCCAAGACTGCTTTTCTTCCTTTGGGAGCACACACCCTGCTTACTATAGTGATCTATGAGACACTGTAATCCAGACATTTTTGTCATGAGTAGTACAGTCACTACAATTAGTATCAGAATAAATTCCAGACACTTCATGCGCACTAAAGGGAGATCAAACTACATTATGTGCTTATACTGCCAGAAAGCCATCTTATTCTGTGTATCATCCTCAGCATCCAGGTGATTTCAAGATGTCGATTCAAGGTTAATAACAAGAACACAAACCCAGCATCAACAAGGACCTAAATTAATGCAGGAGTTCTGGGTCTCAAAGTCCCTTTTATCGCATATAGATAAGAAAATGCACCCTGTCATAGCGAAGCAGGACTGGGGGAGAGTCACGATGACGGCCAACACTGCCCTAGCCGTCTTCCTGCTGCCAGCCTTGCAGAACTCATCTCAGGTGGCTTCGGATGAGGGGGCTGCTCCCCAGCACGATGGTCTTCTGGGGCTGCACACAAGATTGGCGGTGGCCACTCGGGGCCGGCGAGGACTGGAGACACATGCAGTGGCCTTGGCCCTGGGGGCACGCGGAGGTGACAGCAACCAGGGGACATCTTGCGCGTCCTGCAGCTCAGCTGAGGCAGGAGGACACCGCTTTGGGTGAACAAGGCGCTTCGCGTTTTTTCTGCCTCGATGCTGAGCTACCCTCGGTGTGACAGTTAAGTTTGACTTCCCCCGCCTCCACTCTAAAAAGGGCACGTACCTTGTCAGGTTTAAAAATCAGAGAATCCTAGACGTCTTGAGAATTAGCGTAAGTGTTAAAATAATTTTTATTCACCAGAAATTGAAAAGGTTGACAGTAGGGGTTGGTTACAGCCAGCTGCTGCTGGCAAGCTGCACCACCAAACGCGTATTTTATTTTATTTATCAAAGGGTTGCCTTTCTTCAGCTAGGGTGCTCATCTTTAACAGAAGCATTGCCACAAAGATAGCACAATATTTGTTCTTAGTCCGGTCAGCATTATTAAGGAAACGTGAAAACCCGCAGAGCATTTATTTAGAGAAGGTGTTAACCGACTGACTGACTTCAACAGAGCCAAATAACGTGCGTGTCTAACAGTACCAGACAATCTTTAAACAGTAACCACCTGCCCCCATTTCGCTCTTCTTTCACCAGTAAATTTTTCTTAAATTCCTCCATTTTATCTCTGTACCAACCCTCCCAGGATCATGTGGCATCACATGTGGACATGTGCAATTTTTGCAATGCCAGCCATTTATAAAAATTAGAAGTTGGGCATTTAAAAGTGTAATAGTACATTATTCTCACTAGATACTTAAAAGCAATGAATATAGTCCTATGCCTTCATTCAGTGTAGAACATTATGCAGTTAATATTAAAAAATCGTACACTTTTAGATGAAATCTTTTTATTTAGACTATCATTACAAATTAAACCATTAAATGGCTCCACTGTCTTCATGACAGAGAAATGGAGGAGAAGTACAGCAATGTATGTTTGTGTTTAGTTAGATAGTGCATACCCATGTAAATACAAAAAAACTTAAAAAAAGGCACGATGTCTTGGCAACAAAGAGAGGTTCCATTACACTGTACAAGACATAATTTTTCAAATGTCAGAGATGGTCACACTATTTTTTAAGAAAGGCTGAAAAGAATAAAACAACAGGAAGAAGAGAAAACCCTTCCCCCATGCCCCCTGCACGGCTTTTTATTTCACATGCAATACCCGATTTCACATACAAGACTGACAGAAGAGCCTAAGCTTCTCCCAGTGGTGAGAACACTTTCAGGCAAGAGGGCATATGAAGTTGAATGCTCAAAGCCTAAGAAGGACATTTGTAGGTGAATATCCTGTTCAGAGAGCAGACATTGAAGCTTGCATATTAAGAAGGTCCAGCTGCATCAAGGCAAAAGAAAATCTCCTTTAGCTCCATCCCTAGGGATTTATTTGTCTCCCCTGCATCTGGATCCGGGCTGGACTCAAGCAACAGATAGGTATTGAGCAGCTCGGGCTCAGGTAGTTTTAGTTAGCAACTGAGTAGCGGGTTTTATTTTTGAGACAGGGTTGTTGAAAGAAGCAGATTGTAGTTTGGGGCTCATCCAATGACAAAGTGCCTGAATCCTGCTTTACATGTGCACATCACTTAGTGGATCTAATTCAAGGTTAAATGGACAGTCCTCTGAAGAATCAGCGTGTCAAGTCCTTTTTCCCTAGTTTACTTTGAATCAACAAGGGCCATCTACTTCAGTCAAACATGTTTTCCTTCCACGTTCCGCCAGTCCTCTGTTTATTAGCCTTGCTCTGAATGCAGGAACAAGCTGTCTGGAACAAACTGGTCTCGGACACCATCTCACCCATCACTTCATCAGGACTGTTGAGGCCACCTGAGATACCTTTTTGGCTCCTAAAGTCACACTGCTTGGCTATAGTGCGGTGCACTAGAAGACTTTATGCCAGCCTCGTCTCCTAGGAGCTACTCTAGGGCCAATTTTAACTCCGCTGGCTTCAGCCAGCCTTCAGCTTTGCATCTTCCTGCTTGCCTTTGCAAGGACAGACTGGCAGCCTCAGAGAATGCTACGTGGCTTAATTTCATTTTTCACAGAGTTGTACATTTGCTTATTTCCAGCTCCCTTTCTCTCTCCATCTGGTAATAAACGATGGGAAGCCATGTCAGCAGTTGCAATACCTTTGGGAAGTTTGGTGCCTAGAATTCCTGTCATGTATATTACCCACTTGTAATTTGTTATGATGACTGATGACTTGTTCAAAGACCTTCTAGGCTCAACACTGAATCTCGCACTCACAGGAGCGGAGTGAACAGAGTAAGGATTCACCTCATCTCCTGGGCAGGTATATCAGGTAATCCCACTCTTGTTTATAAATCCTCGGTAAAGAAAGACACCTGCAGATGTATCCTACAGCAAATGAGATCAATACCTTGAGTAGCTCCAGCTGGGTAGCAGTACTTTGTATTCTCCAGGGTTTGCTCTGTCCGTAGACAAAAAGAATTACTCATGGAGAAAAAGAAAAAAATAAACCAAAACAAAAACAAAACCACTGAACATGATGGTAGAAAATAACTATGAATATTATGGAACTAAGTAAATTGAAAAAAATCAAGGGCAATCACAGTGTGGAAGTTTCTTAACAAAACCAAATCAGACATCAATTCTTCTTGCTTTACTCTTAATTTTGCCATGACTTTGCATCTGGAATTCCGTGATCAGTAGATCAGGAAAATTTCTTTGTGGTATAAAAAGGGTCTTGATAAAGCAGTGGTCAAAAAGAGATGTATATAATGAAAGATGGCTTACTTCCCACCTATATCAGCTTTCCCTGGGGTATCTGACTTCCATTTAGCACTTTACAAGACTTATCCCAGATCTGTCTCTCTTGAAATCAGTCCCATGCTAATTTTTTTTTTTTCTACTGGTGGTTTCATTTTAAATGGAAACTACCTCTGCAGGAAGCCCTGATGTACAACTACACTGCTGACTTACCCATATGGAGGAAAGGACCTGTCTAAACAAATTCCTGCATTTAACCTCATTAATGAAAGCCAAGATAACGATTGTTTGGTTACTAGTTTAGTCCACACAGCATAACACATGTTTGTTTAAGGCTCATAGGAGAGTAGAGGTCAGAGAAGAAAGCCAAGAATTCATTTACATTTAAAAAAAAAAATAATAAAAGTTTACAGTAATTGTTATGCCAGATAAGGTTTTGAAAAAGAAACAAAACCTGTTTGGTAAGTTTCAGTTTGATAAAAGCCCAGAGTCACCAGGAAATTCCAGTTCCACAGATGTTTTACCAGTACCGGAAGGGTCACTCTATTTACTTTAACTTCCCTGGCTTTAAAAGGGATATAGTAGCTTTTTACACTTATTAACCAACATTTATATTTAAGTTTCTTAAGAGCAATGGGGAAATGCTAAGGAGTTGTGTATACATTCTTAAACATTTTATTGATCTCATTTCTTAGGGAGTATCCTGTCCTTCTAGGATAATTCTTTTTCAGTCTAAAATTACTCGGACATAGATTGCTATGGACAATGAATTTGCTTTAATCATAAACTCAGTCTCAGTGCTGGCCAGCTGTAATAGGTCATTTCACTCCTGTCACACTTCAGTTAGTGTTTCTGAATGCTGCAAAACATGCTGACTGCAGAATAACAACAGGATACATGGATTTGGCCAGGTGTTAAATTTCAAACCACTGTAAGTTACTTTATTGTCCTGGTTAAAAGCTGGCTCTTTTCCTGTACACAAAAGGAAAAAAAAAAAAAAACCAACAAAAAAAAACCCCACCACCAACCCCCACCCCAAATGGTCACTCAACAGTAGTACTGTAAGATGTCACTTCAGCAGACAGCCACAAAACCATCAAATGACCCCCGGTTATCTAACGCTCTCCGGCTGTCCGGAAAGCTGCGGGGCCATGGCACAAACCTGCCCGCTCGGAGGCTGGCCCCGGCTCTCCTGCTGCCACGGCTGCTGGTGCCGCTGCCATTGCCGCCTCTCGTCCCGCTGCGTCCTCGGCCAGGGGCAGCAAGACCCGGCACACTGCAGGGGTAGCAACAGCAGTGGCACCGGTGATGCCGGCAACAGCAGGAAAATCACAGACGCCGGCAGGAGCTGAGGGTCGGCGCAGCAGCAGAGGTGCCCGGAAGGAATAAGACTGCACCTAAGTATGAAATCAAATGCTCTTCTGAGTCAGCTTATAATCAGAATAATGCAGGTGCCACGCAGCAAGCTGCAAATCGGCTTTAAAATTAATTGCACACAACTGAATATATTACAATGTTGGTTTCAAATGCGGGTGTTTATAGCAAATGGCAACTATTTCTGTTACAACGATAGTAAACAAGAAGCAAGCATTCTGCTCTGCAAGGATGGGTACGTATCATGGACCGTCCCAGGTCTCTGGGTTACTCGCTGACACCCTGGAGCCGCTGGAGTTTTCTGTATCTAGATTTGAAACTTTTGTTTCCCAGATGTCTTAAAAATTGAACCTGTGTCTCTGCAGACACTTTCCTGGGTACCTTATTTTACTTTTAGGTCTAAGCCCTAGGCTGCCCATTATTTTCTCAGGTCTATTCTCAATGAACTGTAACTCCCCAGAGCAAAAATATGGTTTTATTATGGACTATTTCCCCTGTAAGGGATTAGTGAAAGAAAAGATGGGTAGCAACCATATCCTTTTAAATCATTTTGGCATCCCATCAGAGTCATCCGGCTGTACTTGTTTCCAGCACAGTGTCACACTAGGCCATTCTGGGCGCAGCATGGCAAACATTTACCACTTGCTGTGATTGTGAACCCTCCAAGGAAACAGGTGAGCCAAACGGATAGGGACTACTGTTTGGGTGGAGGAAACACCATTTAGTTAACTTTCCTTTTTTCTCTGGTGGAATATGAGTTCTCCATGCCCCATCCCCTCAGGATGCAAAACAACCTTATCTTGGAAGCACCACATACTTCGCAGCGAACCTCGACGCCTGAATTGCGGCGGATAACCCTCAGGAGATGCTTATTGCATTGAGCGGGAAATTCTCATTACTGTTTCTTTTCTGTTTTCATGGAATAGATACGCTTCTACATCTCTCCTTTTAAATAGGTTTCGCATTTGCAAATACCCTGGCTCTTCCAAGCCTGAAACTGTAGCCCAGCCAGCTCGCTTCTGTTTCCATCCGAAGGGAATTCGCTGAATGTAAAGGGTGTCCCAACTGACTATGATCTGGTCCTAAAGTCACTTCCGTTTACTTTAATCTGGGAATGAGGATTCAAAGTAAAATAGTTATATAGGCCTGACTACAATGACACAGACTTTCCTCCTCTCTAAATTAATGTGAATAGGAGTAAAACTGGAGAAAAATAACAGTTCTGTTGAAAAGTCCTGAGCGCGTACTCGTGGAAACTTTTAAGAGGCTAATAAATAAAACCATCCGAGTGAATGAGGCTTTTATTCTCAGGTTGAGACTGCAGTGGCTGAAACTGATATGCAGCCAAATGAATATTAGGCACCTTCAGCAGAACTGAACTCTCTTATTAAGCAGTAGTTACTCCTATTCTGAAGTAAAAGCTTCAGCTAGTCTGTGATTAATATTGTATATCGATTTGGTGTGAGGGCAATGAAAGAGAATTTCAAAAGTAATTACGTCTGCCAGTTTGGAGAAATACTTTCCAAATTTGATGAACAGAAGGGCAAACAGAAGACAGTAGGTCTCTGAAGAGAAAACTGGCTCACATGTGTGGAAATGCACGCATACCGAGGATGTCTGGAGGCAGGTAGCGAGACAAGCAAGCCAGCCGAGGTTGCCTTTATGCTCATGAGCAGCGCGCAGCGGGCTCACCCTCCTGCCACCACCTCCAAGCCACTGCATGTGCCTTTTAAAATATCGCTGATTTTTAAAAACAAATTTATAGGACACCATAATGTGAGGATATTAATATTTTGCCAACACATGGCACCTTCCTTCAGAAAAATTGCGGGGCACTTTTTACACCGGTTAGTACTTACAAAATAAATCTCTGCAAAGAAACCCCAGACCGGATTGTGTAATTCTGTCTTGACACTACTGATGTTACCCCTTATTTACACCAAAGAACAAAAGCACGGGTGTAACTTTCTGAAACTTATACACCACAATCCATACAGATGATACATTTAAATTTTCACTTGTATTCACTGGTATTTAGGCAGCTTCAAAAGGTGTTAGCTGACCATTTCAGCACTATTGAAATGAAATTCATGACTAGTGAGCACACAAATTAAATCTCATTCATTATTTGGTCAAAGCCACAAAAAAGAAAGAAGCAGAACCACAAATGTAGTCCATACATTACATGAAGCAAAGCTTCCTCTCAGCCTTCACACGACTTCTGCTCACCAGTGTAAGCGTTCACATTTTAGGAAATGGGAGAGGTTAGCTGGTTGTTTTTAGCTGCACACATTTGCATTGACTCATTCTGGAAAGTTTTTGTCAAGATGAGTATCCGCATACTAACTTACTACTTATCAGGGTACTCCCCACCTACCAGTAGTAGAAATACTAGCAAAACACTTTGGGATATGTTAACTCTGCTAATAACAATAATATTAGATGGCTTATCCCCATCTTTGACACAGAGGATTAATAACAAAAATAACGAGTAAACTTTTAGGGGATTGCAGTGGAACTAGAAGGAAAACATAAAAATAACAGTATGATTCACCTTTTAGAGCCTGAGTGCACTGTTCCAGTTAAGCAATTTATTCTTTAAAAGACACCACAAGAAGTAATCAAACTAGAAAGCAACCTGAGACACAGTGCGTTTGTTTATCCAGACTACATTTAATCTGGTGCTAAGCACAGAGTGTGTTACTTAATTTACCTTTGCTCCTAAGTGTAAGCAAAGAGGGTGAGTGTGTGTTCCGGACTGGGACACGGTGTTGTGCTGAGGAGCACCAAAGGCAGGTACAGACAGTACTGCTGCTTATAAACTTAGTAAAGCATATGAATCAGCATATTGCTAAGAAAAATAATAAGCTTTTATTTTTTAATGCATTCTTCTGCTGCTTAGCTCTATTTTCTACCTGAACTTTCTTTCCCACGTTGTTAGAGTGTTACCTTTAGGAAAAGAGGAGGATGAGTCCATCCTCCTGAAAGTCTGCGACCTGGGCAAGGGGATGGGCTTTCTGGTTTGTACAGTCTTGTAGGACCTTTGAACAGTCATGTTTGTAAGGTCTTGGCTTAAAGCTGTGATATTCCATTTGCTATAGCACTACATTAAATACATCTCTCACTTAGAATAGCTAAAAAACAACCTAACACATGAAGATCTTTTAAGAATAATAGACCTAATGTTTATCAAACATTGAGGTCGTCAGAGGCTGGGTACTGCCAACAGGTTTGGGGCCTATTTCCCCAAACCTTACTCTCCCCAGAGCAAAAGTAAAAAACCCATGAGAAGTCACTAAATAGGAAGGGTAAGAAAGCAGAAGTGAAGGTAATGCATAGAATAATTGGAAAACTACGTAGCCAGTATCGAGATGTGAGAGCTCTGAAACTAACAAAAGTCTCATTGGGGAAGGGCAGAAAAATGTGCAACCAGACTTTTCCTGGGGGATTTATACAGCTGTAGAAATGGAGCCAAATAAATAGTCTGAATTCAACAGTGTTGCCAGTAGCTACCACATACTTGTTACTCACTGTAGTTTCCCCACCTCATAATGACCTGCTTGTGCCAGACAGAAATACAGTTCAGCAAAACTGCAAGCTGAGAGGAGCTCGGTTAGTTTTATTAAAACTATTTCCTGAGCTAAATACAAGAGTTGATAGATACTGGGTAATGCTTCAAATGAAGGTGTGTAAGAAAGCCTCATAATTAAGTATTGCAATAATACTTTCATCAGGTAGCAGACTAATCCTGTATCATCCAGATCAGTCCAGAACTAGTTTCTACCTGGTAGCAGCTTTCTCCTTAAGGAGCATCACAATAATAGGTAAAAACAGTCTTTCCCAGATTTCACTACAGTTACAGTGGACTATTGCATCGTTAATAGAATAGCCAGAGAATGTAGGTGCGTAAGTGTACGGGCCCTACAGTGTTTTTCTACCGATGCAAATAGTTGCAACCTATTACCTACACTCTCAGAAACGCAAGAACACAGGGGAAGAGCAGGGTAATGCAGGAGGCCAGAAGAGAGCTCAGGGAGGGGTGTGCGGTGGGAGGGCAGCAGCCAGACAGCGTACAGCCAGAGGCAGGAGCGGGTCTGGCAGCTGGTAAAGAAGGAGGTCAGGTGAAATGTTTACTCGGAGCAACAGCCTCTCCACGGGTTACCCTGGGAAGCAGAAATAGCCCAAGCTTGGCTTACGCAAAGCAGTGGTAAAGGGGAGGCGTTGTTTGCTGCCTGTAAGTTGTGAGCAGAGTAAGGGAGGGTTCTGGCTCTCTGTGCCACGGCAGGGTCTTGAGGGCCAATTATGCTTAAGAATAGAAAAAAAAAAATTCTTTTAATACATGTATTTACTTTTCAGCTGTGATCTGGCTTTGCGTGAAGAAGCCACCAGCAGAAAGACGTGGTCAGGTTTTCATTTTTCTTGTTAATATACTCAGGAAAAAATCTCAGCTTTGCAACCTGGATCACCAAATGTCTACTTTATATTTTGGATTCTCCACACACTCCCATTTTCTAACTCTTGAGTGAGCTTGGAACAGCTGACAAATAAATCCCTCTAAAGTGAATCTGTCTGCTGATGACCACAGCTACACTACATTCAAACCCTTGTTTCCCAAGCGGAGGCACTGAACAGGCACCTGTAACTTCCGTGTGTTCAAAAGAATATGCAGTCAAACTCTGTTCAACTTCTTGGACAGAGCTTAATAAAAACTAAAGAAAAACCAAACCACTGGAGACTCACAGAAGTTCAAAGTTATTCATAATGAATATTGGACTCAGGAAGGATGTTTAAATAATCTCTTTTTTTTTTTTTTTCTAAATCCATTAAAAATATTTTCTGGTTTGCCCCTTCTTTATCATGCAATAAGACTTGTTTGCTCTCTTCTCCTCTTTCCTCTCTATCAGGTGTTGTCGGGGCTACTTGTGTTTACTTCCTTATTTGCATTTCTTTAATGGAGACAAAATGTCCAGGCACAAAATGGACTCAGCAATTTACAAAAACAAAGTCCTAGGTAAAAGCAGCACAACATTACTCAAGATTTTCTCTCTCACACACTTGCACATCTCTATTTGTCTTCAGCTGAGCAGTTATAACCTACTGGACGAAGAGCTATTCTGTTTGGTCATAAACCTTACAAACCAGAAACTCATAGGGAGACTTGTCTACCAGATCACCGGGCCAGCTCCAAAACGGAGACACCAGTTCTTCTCACCATTTAGGACTCAGCTACTCCAAACAAAGAGGAATAAACTCAAAACTTGTTTTATTTATTAAGGTCCCAAAAAAGGAAAAAAAAATTAAAAAGTTGTGTTTTTTTTCTCTATCAATAGTATATAATGAAAGAACATATGTAGTAGCAGAGCTAGTAGTGATTATACTTTCTTTTACCACTTTAAATATTCTTAATTCTCACGTATGCAGAGAAAATCCCTCACACACACCTTTGGTCCTCCACAATATTATGTACAACATATCAGATTTTGGAAAGACAGACTGAGAACGAGTTTAGCTAAAACACATGATTTAATAAAATTCTGAAGGGATGGGAATAATAATGACAGCATGATGTTGCTGCCCAGGGTGACAAGCTGCAGCTCATCTTTTGGATTAGGAGGCCATCCAGTAGGGTTCGAGAGTGTGTGGGCCCATGGAAGGGCAGCAGAGCCTGAGGAAAATTTGAAGGACTATTGTCTCGTTTCCCCTCAGCAATAATTCTGAGGGGCTGTCACCCATCTGCTCAATCCATGTATGCCACATGGATTAGTGGTATTAAAAGTCAAGTTGGTTGAACCAGAGGCCAGTATACGAGGTAGGTTCCTTGTGACATCCATGGTAAGAGTCCCTTGGAAATCATGGGGGCAGTTGTGAGCACTTGCAGAAGCTGGGTGGCCTCCATGCTGCCCCTCCAGTGGGAGAGGAAGGTGCTGGGAATAACTGGGAACCTCATAGATATCAGATCTGGATGTGTGGCAGTGCAAAGAAACTTCCCCCTTCATTTAATAAATCTGCCTACAATTCACACTAAGAAAAAAGAAAAGAAAAGAAAAAAAAAGAGACAGCAAGTAGCAGTGAGATGTTGCGTTTCCAGATGGTGAATTACCACTGAAAAAAAGCTGGAAGTAAAACCACAGAATCTGCAGTTTTTCAGTATAACTAAATAAATTAATAGTTTTATCCTGTTGGGCATAAGGATGGTCAAGAGTATGCTCTTCTGGCGGACCTCAACTGAGGTAGCTCTGCTCAAGCAAGAGCAGCCACAGAGCAAGTCTGTGTTTGCACTGCACTTCTCTGTCAGGGGTGTTTGGACTTCCTGTAAAAAATCACAAAATTATAGGCCCTGCTGTACACAGAGGCAGGTGCCGGATCCATTACCAAGGCGTTCTGGAAGAAGATGTCTGCCTTTTTGGACAGGAGGGAAAAGACTTGTGGGAAGACACTGAAGAATTCATGTCATGGCAGTTGTTGGATCCAGCGGCTGCACCTTGCAGCCATCCTGTTAGCAACTGGTAAATTGTGCTGACCTAAGGTTTAACTAGCCCACTCTTAGGCCACTTGTAGAGAGTGGTATTACCACAACTAAGGAGAAGGTTGTGCATATGGATAGAAATCACTCTGGAACACCATCAAAGTTTAATGCTTGAGTTAATCTTGCAAAGAAGGCAAGCTGTGATAACTCACAGTAGGGGATAGGAGTCAGAATTATACACAGGTCACATCTTTTTTTCAAGAAAATAAATACTGGAACACACTCATGAGAATCTGAATAATATTAAGATGTCAAAATCTTGATGTTACCCTCATGATGTGATTTGACACTGTAACATCAAAGGATGAACCTTTCAACTCACTGATGCTACCTCTACACTAGAAAAAAAATTCCTTTGTTGTAGATGGAAGCAGTTTAGACCAGTTGATCCTTTAACTGTTGTATCCCTGGAACAGCTGACTTAACATCCAGCACAGTATAGGCAGAAAAGCAACAGCTGCAGATGTTTCCTTAAAGCTTGAATGCAACATAGAAGCTTGTACGCAATATAATCTTTTTGAACTCTGGCTTCACTCATATATTCATGCATCTATAAATATGTGTGTGTTTATATATATGCTCATATATACATATATATGCATGCACATCTGTCCACCTAGGTGAGTTGTCACCACCCGCTGTTTCACACTGAGCTAGTTCAGGAGCTTCAGGTCAATAAAGGTCCCCAGGAATCTTCTTGTGCTCTCCTTCAGATCCCCGTTGCACAACATTCCTACTTCCAGAGAAGGCAATTAACAAAATAGTGCTGCTTGAATTAGAAACATGAAAAGACTAAGTCTTTCATCAGTAGTAATTATTTGTTTGAAGTTGGGGTAAAGTTAGGAAGCTTATCAATGGAAGAAGTGCCAGTGACTGGTAACACAGAATTAACAACACCTAATATGGAGTAGTCAGAATAAACAAAAGAAAAACTTATCAGGCTAAACAAACCAGAAACAAAATCAAAAATGAGCAATTAGGGATGAGAAACGGAGTGTCTCTTGTGGATTCTGTTCAGCATTCGCAAAAAAGCCCAACTCTAGATCTCATCCTGTTCTCTTTCCTGTGCTCATGGTTTCCACTCACAAGAGAGAGGAACGGAGTACTAGCTTTGCAGGAAGTGCAGAAGCTGAAATCACAGACGAAAATGAGAAGAGTGTCTGGAGAGCCTCAGGAGAGTGATTCTGAGGGCACTTTACCCTGCTTTGTCCCGGGGAGGGGAGGGTGGTGGTGGTGGAATGGAGTGCCTTTGTCTTTCCAGGACTTGTTAGAAGAGACCTGGCAAATGAGTTAACTGAATTGGTGACAACATTGCCTGTGTGGATTCATGTCACTTGTCTCATCCATTTTTATTCACTTCACAGTTCCAGCAACTGACAAAGCACTCTGCAGCAGGTACTGAACCTGCCGGACAATCCTCCCATGAACTAGAGACGTCTACCAACACCAATAGCATTTAGACCGCCAGTGTCTAGCTGATCACGGCTCCATGTAAGGCAGAACACTTTAATCTAAAGATGCCCAAAGCCAGGTTTGGTAGGCCAAAATTATACAGCAGCCTGGGTTTGATATTCTGGTGTACTGGTATTCGCTAGGACAGAGTTAACAGCTGCTTGTATTGTGCTGGTTTGGATTTGTGACCAAAAGAGTGTTGATAGCACACCAGTGTTTTAGCTACTGCTGAGCAGTGCCCACACAGCATCAAGACCTTTTCTGCTTCGCATACCGCCCCGTCAGGAGGCAGGTTAGGGGTGCACAAGAAGCTGGGAGGGGACACAGCTGGGACAGCTGACCCCAACTAACTGGGGGGTTATTCCATACCATACAACATCATGCTCAGCAATAAAAGCTGGGAAGAAGGACGAGCAAGGGGAGGCGTTCGTGGTTATGGTGTTTGTCTTCCCAGCTAACCGTTATGTGTGATGGAGCCCTGCTTTGCTGGAGATGGCTGAACACCCGCCTGCCGGTGGGAAGTAGTGAATGAATTCCTTATTTCGCTTTGCTTGCATGTGCAGCTTTTGTTTTGTCTACGAAACTGTCTTTATCTCAACCCACAGGTTTTCTCACTCTCACCCTTCCAGATCTCTTCACCATCCTGTTGTGGGGAGCGGGTGGTTGTGGAGTGATTAGCTGTCTACTGGGGTTAACACACATCTGTGACATGAATGAGAAAAGCACAAAGTTCTCTATCCAACAGCAGCTGTGAATTAGAGGAATATCAGACCAGCTTTAGTGGATCAGCAAGGTCTCACTAATTTTGGTGTTTGCTCCCAAAATCTGCACAGTGTTAAATCCACTTGCTTTCCCCACACTGATTTTCTTTCCTTTTCTAGTGGTGATGGGGTAGGAAGTGGGTGAATGGATAACTTGAGATCTTTTATTGCTGTATACATCTACACCATCATACACCACTGAGACACCTTCAGGACACAGCAGCTTCTCCACTGCTATTGACTCATTAAATAGCACACGAATTCTCTTCTGAGGCAATTAGCTTTTCTTTTTTTTTTTTTTTTTTTTNATTGCATTTCTGGTCTCTGTTTATCCTCTTTGGCATAGCTCATCTCCTATTCTGTCATTTCTCTCCTACAGCTATTTTCCTCTAGGAAACAGTTTTTTCCATATGCCCCCCTATTGCATCTTGCTCTTTCCTTTCTATACTTAATGTGTTTCCTTATTCACACCTACGATATCTTCTGACTCATGCTTATTCTGTGCAAGTCACTGGGAAATATGTAAATTTTTTTTTTCTAAATTCATGTAATGTTTCCCGTTTTTTTCCAGCTTCCTCGTCTGCGCTGTCTACACAAGGGCTGACAGGGTTTTATTCTACACTGAGTGAAAGCCAGATTAAGGTACTTGTCCCTAGGGATTCCATCATTTCTTTAAATGAAGAAAAAAGAACATTTGGAACAGAGCTGACTTGCGCTTCTTTTGAGTCAAGGCTCCAGGCAAACAGGGTCTGCTGTGTTTCAGAAGCTCTCCCCAAGGAGAATCAGAATTTGGAAGAAGGCTGGAGCCCCAAGCAGAAAGACATCTGTAACACTACCTTCCCCCTGGTCATTTCCCTGACCTGTCCTTCCTTCCCTTATTTTTCCTTTCCCAGACTGATCATTTTGGCTGTGTTCCTTTTCCTTTTTTTTTTTTTTTCTTTTATAAAGCCTAAATCTCACATCAATATTCTCTGTGTTCTTTAGGTTGACTGTTTAATGCAACGTTACTTATACTTCAAAGGGATGAAGACGGAGATGAAATCAGAGATGAAGTTTCACAGTCTTGATGGCTTAACACTGGTCTGTCATATAAAGCCAGCACTTCATTTTCTGAGTCTCTCTCTCACAGAGGGACACTGCTTTACATATCAGGCCTCAGGGAGCGGCGTGGGAAGTACTCTGTGGATTATTTTCCTGCTACTGCTGGAGGCTGCATTGCTTGCAGCCCGTTGAGGTACATAATAGAGAGGCAAGAAGATAAGGTTCTGACATTTCTGATTTGAATTTGCTTTTAACTGCCTCTGTTATTTGTAGTAAGTTTTGACTTGGCTAAACAGGTAATACTGGGAAGCAAGCTTACGCTTTTTATTTCTTCACCTTAATTTAACTCCTTTGAACAGCGTGGTTTGACTATCCTAGCGTTCCATAGCTTTTCTGACAGACTAAATAACGGTATGAGAGACACAGTGCACTTCTTTTTCTGCAGCATCCCACCGCTGAGGTCACAGTTGCTCATCTCAAACACAAAACTCATCCTCCAGAGTTGTCATTTATTTCCAAGACTGTTCATAGGTTACTGGCTAATGTTAGGGCAGAGACGCGGGTCTATTGGTTTGTGGAATTTGAAAATCATTCAGAAATAGTGCTGCACTGGATTCAAATTACTTGTTTATGACACAGAAATATTGGCTTCAAATGTCATTCCTTCTAACTTTACAATCCAAATATGATGCAAACTATAGTGAAAATGTGGTAGAGTGCATCCTCATGCACAACATAATTCTGGATTTAAGACCAAATTTTAGTCCACTGATGCCAACAAACACCTTGCTAACAATGCTAATGTATGCATGCTTTAGGACATGAAATTAGTTTTTTCTCATAATATTTATGAAATTAGTTCTTAAACTTCTTTCTTCAGAAAGAGATGAAATCTGGTAATAGTATTCAGTTCTTTAGAAAAAAAAAGTAATTTTGCCTTGCTATTCCTGTCTTGCCTAAAAGACCAAGACACTAGATTTTCCATAATGGGGGAAAAATGAGGAGATTGCAAGTGTACTTGTAGAATCAATCATCTGTGTTTTTCCTTAACTATCATTATCGCTACAGGAACAGCCAGCAAAGATACAGCAAAAAGCCTATACCAGTCCGCACATTTAAGTGTACTGTTATGTACTGTAAGCCTTGAGAGGTGTTCTGCCTTACTTCCACAAAGCTGCATTTAATAGGGTTATTTTAAATTGAAGAAAGCAAAGAGGAAGAAAAAAGAGGCAGCAAGCTCAGGCTGCGTTTTGTTTCAGGTTCTTGAATTTGGCAGAGCAATAACTTCCAAACTACCATGGGACTTATAACAATATGGGACTATACCCCAACTCTGTATTTGTACTTACACTTGAAGAATCTTTAATGATTTATTTCATTAGGAAACCCAGATTTCCTCTATTTTTTCTTATTTTTGTAGTCATTCTGCTGCACACTGATGAGTCCCAACAGCACTTTCCTGACTTACCAACTACAGCGTAACTGCGGTTCTCTCTCCTGCGAAGCTGTAGAAATTTGTAAGAGAACAAGTGAGATCGGTACGAGTGCTGTATGAAAGGAAACACGTATGTGTGTGAACGCAGTGGGAAACACAGCAGAAGAAGGGTTAAAAGAACAGCAGGGACCGATAACAAAGAGCACCTTTTCCAGGACACAGCTCCCAGGACACTGCTCCCAGCAGTAAAATCTGGGAATCTGGTTTTTTATGTCAGGACCATAAGACCTGCACTCTGGGAAGACCAGAGATTGTCAGTGGAAGACCCTGCCACCTAGCACCAGCAGGGTGGCAAAAAGGTTACCGTATATCACATACAGGATGCATGTGATAACTCGCCAAGAGAACAAACATATGCTTCAAACAAAGGAAAAAAAGCGGCCTCAGGTTTATCAGACTGAAAGAAGCATGACTCTAAAGCAAAGGTGCACCCAATAATAGCTACTGACTCCTAAACTGTACGGAGAACTCAAAAACCCCCAAACTAGTTTGCTGTCTGCAGTAAAAAAGATGAGAAACATGATGAGGACTCAGCAGCCAGCAGCTCTTGTCCTTTGTGCTGCCAGCTACTGCTCATGGTGAGGTCACCCTGGGAACACACGTCCTGGTGCTTTGAAGTATGTGGGTGTGACGGTGCGAGTGAATGAAGCCTATGGGAGGAGGAGTGTGAGCAGGTGGGATCAACTTACTTTGAGATTTTGTAAATAAATATGGTCTCCTTTCACAATATCTTGCATTCAGCTTGTTAAACTAGTTCTCCCATACAGAACACAATCCAGGTCATCAACTTCTGCTTTAGCTCTGAAGACTGAGCTAACAGGAATATAGATCTTGGAGAAGCAGGGAGGCAGAAAATCAACACAGTCAGGAAATGAGTGGTAATGTTAACCTACGGCACGGCAATGGATTTCCCTTTCAGCTGATACACTTTATTTTACACCACTGAACTGTGCTGAAAACTTACTTCATGACAACCCTCCACTGAAAATCTATAAGAAAAGAAAATCTCTTTTTCTTCCACTCCTGAAGAAACAGCACATGAGCCGAACATACACTTTAAGTACTTTTACACCTTTTTACGCTTTTTTTCTTGAGAAAATGTTAAGATGTCCCAAGTGTTCACAACATGGACTACTCAGACTATCAGAACAGGAAGATGTCAACAGTTAATATACTAGTATTTGCCTTTTTGAAAATAAAGCTTCTGTGTTACTACTTAACTGTATTTTCAGCTTCTCCTTGTATAAATAGCTATGTCTATTGCACCGGTGTTCCCAGCTACAAAAGCCATTAATCAGCACTCTGAAAACGTTAGTCAAATTACTGGAAGACACAAATTGCCAGGTGGCGTGGCACACAGAAGGTACAGAAGAGAAAGTATCTGAGCTGCCATTACAACTGATGGTATTAGGATAACCCACAGCTCTCCAAGCTACAGCTTTATAGCTGGACATAAGCGTAGCCATTCCAGTGCCTGCAATTGAGACTATGTGTATGATTTCTAGATACAACAGCATAGACACAAATTAGAGAGCAATTTGAAGAGCTTCTCCTGCTTTCTTTCTTGAACAATATCGCCAGTATCAGCAAAGCAAGGATTTGAATACATGGAGGCAGAGAGTAACATCATGAGACACAGAACTGACTCAGTTTCAATTTTTGGAAGGACAGGTAGGGAATGGAAAGAAAAAAATATTTATAACTATGCCAAGAACTGTGATTTGAAATGGTCGAGTGTTTCCATGCACCCAGGGAATAAAGGAAAAAAACCTTGGAGCTGAAAGGAAATACTTCCAGTGGTGAGTTGCAGTTCTTTATTTCTAATTCATATGTATATATACGCATACAATGATATTAGATATCCTTGTATTGCTTAATCTATAATTTAA
This sequence comes from Anarhynchus alexandrinus, assembly GCA_008711295.1. NCBI lineage: Eukaryota > Metazoa > Chordata > Aves > Charadriiformes > Charadriidae > Anarhynchus > Anarhynchus alexandrinus. Next base: position 3,101,272 of record VUYV01000029.1, read on the forward strand.
GTCAGCATAGGTCTTTTAACAAAAAAAAAATCACAACTATTAATTTATATTTTATCTGAGCACTCTGATACACAGTAGAAAAAATCTGCATATAAAAGATTATATCTGTGCAATTATACGTACTATATTCCTCTTTCAACAAACTACTGATTTATTAATGTTGATACATTATTGTTAGTATAATATAGAATTGCCATATCATAACATTAAAAAACTTTTCAAAATATATTAATAAGCAAAGATAACCACACCTTGATCTTGCAATCATTTTTGCACCCTCACATTGATGCCCCATTTTGTTTTAATGGGACATTTGGCTTAAACAAATTCCTTCCGTCTCAGGCTGCCACTACCACTCCACCCACATTAATCATATTAATTGATGTATAGCTTTGCTGTTTAGTAATTTCATACAAAGCCTTTAGAATTAAACTCGCCTCTGAGCTGACATCCACCACTAGGACCACAAACCTCGTAAAACCCGCTTCGGTCTCAAACAGCGTATAAAGATTCGTCCTGAACCTCTGCTTTGTGGTGAATGTCTCTTTCAGCGAACACTTCTCTCACCTATAGCATAACACAAATCATCCGGCTCATTCTGAGTGGCTTAAACTACAGGTCTACAGAGGATGTAACTTCATGCTACTAAATGCTTTTAATAGTTTAGATCTAGGTGAAGCTTAATTAGCATCTGGAAGTTAATACAAATATTTATCTGTACATAAAACATTATCCCCAATATACTAAGTGACAGCACTTTTATAAGGCAGACACAAGCCAAGATTGAAATATCTGAGAAACGGTGGAAACTACCAGATCCTAACTTAGGGCAAGGTTATAGAGCAGCAGCAACGGTCAGCAGGATTAGGCCCTTCCTCTGTGGAAATTAACAGGAACTGGCAGAAAGACGCAATACGCCAGGGGAGATAGCACGACAGAGACACAACGCACCACCGGTCAGCGCACAGCAAGGACCGCAGAGGTGCAGGTATTTCAGTTTGGACGCTGGCAGAGAAGAAAGCGTTTGTCGAGTTCTTGCCTTTCTGACAATTTTCTGTCAATCTTCATTACAGCAGCCGAACAACCGTGCACACAGTGATGGATGGTTGCTACCTTGCCTGCAGACTGCCATGCAAATACAAGATACAAATTGACAGAGATGGAGATGTGCAAACCACAGAACAAAAATATCAATCTTTTAAATCAAGGACAAAATACAATTTTCACTCTCAGTTCAGATACTACTGAAAAAAACCCCAAGGTTCATGCCATCCTGCCTTTTGCTTAAACTTTATTCCCCAATAAAGCTTTTGCTTGCCTTCTCTTTAATTAATAATTCTGGACTGGAAGCAGGACTGGAGTTAGTGCACACAGAAAAAGAAGGTGCAAATTACCTTGAATTGTTATGTCTAAGGACTCATTTACAGACAAAGTAGGGACTCCACAGGTATAATTCTAGGGCATACCGGAATCTCTTGAAGATAAAGAGTAATATTTCAGAGAGCGGGTAACACCGTTACTTGTGTCGGGACATCCCATAAGGCAGGTGACTCAGCAGGTTTGGGAAGCACGTGCACGTGCTCATTAGGGGAAGAGAAAACATTAGTCATATTCTTGACTCTTGTCTTTTTAAAGCAGCCAAGCGGAATTCACTCGACAACTAATTTGCACTCTCTTGCCAAAGAATGGTCTGAGAGACTGCAGTTATTTCCCAATAAATATGAGGACTTACACGGCAATGTCTTTTGTGCCAGTACACAAGACAGCAGCAAACAAGAAATGATTATGGTTTTTTTTTTTTTCCCTTTTCATGTTTTTACTGCTGTGTTCTATGACACAGACAAAAAACTGCACCGTAATACTTTTTATTGTCATATATTAGATATGCTTTGAATAATACTTTGACTCCCAACTGCAGATTTATACATTTAACCTTCAGTTGTTAGTAGGAAATACTAAGTATTTGTTCCATATTCACAGCATGAACAGCCTTTATGATTGGAGTTAGGATGCCATTTTAAGACTCGTAACTTCAAAAAAAAAATTCTGGAAAAACAGATTTAAAAAACAACAATAACAAATTAATGCTCCCAAGTTTTTAGAACATATGACAATCATTTATAGGATTAGCTGCTTCTACAAAAACTATCCCTAAAATAAAGATACTAAACTAAATTATTAAAATAAAATTAATTTCAGTTACTCATTTGTCCTCTGGGAAGTCTGCTTGATGATTAATTATTATTTTTTTGGTGCACCAGTCTTTTCTGTGACCAACTAAAAAGGTTATTCGGATTAAATGAACATGGACAGACTTTTCAGACAGCAAGAAACAGACAAATTCAAGGAAGTCCTGCATCATTTTCTAGAATTATTTTTAAACAATAAAGTTGCTGCTGCTCTGTGACACAACCAAGCTAATGTTTATTGTAACAATAACTATTCTGTTCAGCTATGCATAAACATTAATATGCTGAAGACAAAAATGAAACAAAAATCCACATCCTCATTGACTTGTTCATGAGGCACACTGTTGGTAAAACGGTATCCTTTTAAACAGAACTTGCACACACACATAGAAACCAATGCTAGATGATATAGCTTTCCTAATGAAAACTCTATGGCTGAAAACACAAAAATAACCAGGCCCAAAATTCTGCTGTTTCCATGGTAACAGGGTTGGCCGTTTTGGTCTTCTTGAATTGCTGAATGACATGGAAAAATCATAAACCAAACAAAATGAACTGAAATTGCCTATTGTACACCGTGGTCACGGGTGTCTCGGTGATGAAAATCCAAGCGAATCCTCTTGTTCAAATCCCTGGCAGCGATGATTTTTATTTCAGGGTCATGTCAATGCTATATATTAAAGAAAAAAAAAAAAAAAAAACAACAAAGAAACACAAACAGAAAAGAACAACAACAAAAAAAGAAATCAGTGCTATGAAACATGTGGCTAGTCATTTTCACAATCTTGAGCTCCCCCAATTACTGAGCATCCTCATCTCTCGATTTACTTAAATGCATTGATGTCAAATAACTTACACACATCATATCTACTATATATAGAAAATACAAACATAAATAAAATCTCTTACTGTTTTACTGAAATTATTTACTACCTTCCCAACAATTCCAATCTGAAGTAGACACCAGATGCGGGAAGATCCACTGCTGGTGCCCCTAAAAATGTTTCTAGAAGTACAGTTTTGCCATTTAGTGCAAAGCACATGTCATCAAATACTTTACAAGTATTCTTTAGAATAAGAAGTTGTCATTGTAAACGTTGCATCAAAATACAATTTTCCTCACAGAATACATACACCCTCAATATTTATCAACTGTTACAGAACACGCAGGGTTCTTCACTGTGAATTATTTCATAATGTTTTGGGTTTTTTTTTTTTAAAGTTATGAGGAAGCACAAGAAGTTGAACAAAATGGAACACAAGAGGGCATCACAATAGACAAAAGCCTTTGGAATAGATATGAAAAAGACAACAGAAGCAAACTAAGAGCTGGGCAGACTCCAGAGAGGTTTCAGCAGAAAGCGTACAGCAGAAAAGTCTGTGTAAAACTGCTGTTGTCATTGTGGAAGCATTTGCATGGGAAATCCTATTTCCTGAAGATATGACACCAGAAATGAGTGTGATGACCACAGTAAAATTATTGCCACTTCTGAAGACAGATTCATATTTATGCAGAGAAAATAAATAGCAGAAATTAGCATTCATTTGGCCTCAACTATATTTAGTTTAAGCTAAACAGAAATTGTCTTCTCGTATTGCTTTTTGCTGTCCAGCTTCTCTTTTGAGAAAAACAGGAAAATTGTTCAAGCCACAAAAAGGCCAAAATCATAAATAAATAGTCTTCAACACTTATTTTCTGTTCTCATATTTTAAAAAAACCCAGTTCTCATGTTTACTCATTACAGAATAAACAGTGTCTGAGAAGCAAAAAAAAAAAAAAATATGCTCAGAAATTTTATGTCAACTGCTCTGGGAATTATTTGCCTGCTTATTAATACTCATATTATTGATGGAATCTTTTACTGAGGAGCCAGGCTTACTACATGCTACTTCCTGAAGAAGATTCCAGTGTGAGACACCAGTGTATTCCTACACACCAATCAGATGGGGAGGGACAGCAACGTCCCCATCCCCAGTCACCCCTCCCCTGCACACACTGGCTGGGGATACGCTCGCCGCCGCAGCGGCTTGTCCTCCTTACACGCCGTTCTAGCGACGACCCGCTAGCGCCTGCGCGACACACTGCAGCTACAAACACCCTCACCGACGCACAGCAAGAGCAGTGCCGGGTTCTCCATTCGCACGCTTCGGTTATGGTATCAGCATGCCAGAGGACTGACACATTCCCATTTCCAAGGGAACCAGTCCAGCTTTGGAAGGAAGAGACGTAAAGATACCAGAGATTTAGTCAGGGAAATAACTGTGAGAGAAGCTGAGAAGCACAAAAAGCAAAAAGAAGGAAAACATCAAGAACACACCCCGGAAATCTAAGTAAAATCTAAGACTTTTTAATCTCTGAATGAAGATGGCGAGTTTACCACTTTTAATTGAGGGCAATGCATGGGACCATCTTCACTCTGATCATGTTGCACTTTTTCTATCTGTTTTTCACGTAACTTAACCTGATTATCCTCAGGCTAGGGATTCTATCTGTCTCTGCTTGGAAATGGTCGAGGACACTTTAAACACATCTGCAATGCAAATATAATAAATCCTAACTTCAGTGCTTTTTGTGCTCGCATATGCTGAATCAAGTTCCTGAAAGTAACTACAAAAGCAGTTAGGTCTCCGAAAAGCTTTATGGAGTCTACCCAGCCTCAGTTCCTAGAAGCGTGGTTGTAAAATAATGTTAAAATGTAATGACAGTATTAGGCATAAATTCTTACTCCTGTTCCACTGAAGTCATTTCTGGATCGTTTGAGAGGCAGCTAGTTCTGGGTACAAGGGAAAAGAGGTAGTAGTAAGCATTTCCTCTGTGTTTCTTTCTTTCTCTTCTTAAATGCGACATCAAGTTTGGGGGATGTAATAACTAACTGTAGTGAGTATCTTTGACAGTACAAACACACAGAAGTTATTGATAGGAATGTAGTGAGCTAAGTGCCTGCAACACAAATTAGTTTTCGAGTAATCAATTTTTAAGCTCTTTCTTCAAGTTAGGGAAGGGAAATGCACTACAGTGACTTCATACATCCAACAATAACAATAATCAGTGATGCCTCATATGAATATTTAGTTCCCCTTTCACTTGCTATGCTGCAGTCTGCACTCTTTTAAATGAAAGGAATAACAAGAAAGCAGATTTCTTCCACAGAGTTTTCATTGTCATATACTACAATGAGTTTGAAAATGTTTGAATAGAAGGGACAGAAGTTGCGTTTCAAGGTTGGGCGGGCCTCTTTTGTTTAACAAAATATTCAGGTGGTATCAGATAACTACTTATGCAAAGTTATTGCTTCTTAGGCAGTCCAACTGCTAGAATCAAAAAGCAGGGGCCAGTGGTTTAGGTATTTTTCTGAGGCTGTTTTAAAAGCTAATCTCAGGAGAATCGGAGGAAAATATGTACTGCAAAAGAAGAAACTTCAGAAAAAATACAACAAAGAAGAAGTGGTAAGATGAAAATTTTAAAGTGCTAAAGGAAGAAGACTGAAAACAATCTTCAAAACCTCAAAATCTTTTGTTACAAAAACCACATGGAGAATGTCGTACTAGAACTGACAGACACAGCTCCTTTCCCCGGAATCTTGTGTGATGTGCACCTGAAAAAAGTGCACTAAGCTGTGCTTAGTCAGTCAAGGATCGTGTCTTTCCAGTCAAGGATTTCTATGGTACTTTACACCACACTGCCTCAGCATGTTAAAATCAAAGCAGAGAGTTACACGTTTAAAGTATCTGATCATCAGCTGACACTGATTTATTAATTGACCATAAACAATACAATATTATCAAGTATTAATCCACCAGCCCATCCAACCAACACTGGAAAGACAGGAAAAGTTACCTACCTACCCTAACTGAGAATGAGGTACAATAGCTATCTTTACTTTAATAAATTGTAAAAAATAATATTTAAAAAGAACTACCCCCTAAGAACTTTATGAATCATCTGACATAATGGGCGAAGGCTAGGAAATGTTTAATGAACCATTTCAATGGAGTAAAAAAGTGATTTCACTCCTCCCCATGACTATAGAAACAATCATCAAAAGATAGCAAAAATGTTGTTTATAGTGTAAGGGTCTGATTATTTCTTGCTGAGGCCCAACAGTACAAAAGCAGGCTGCTTATAGTGAGAGGGGAAGTCAATTCACAAATGTGGCAACTTACACAGTAATTGAAACTACGAGCTGGTTGCTGTACCAAACACATCACGTGCTACTGCATTCAACCCATTCCTGCGAACCAAGTAAATATAATGCCAGCATTGAGCTGAAAGCTATCTTACTTAGCTGTTTCTGAAGTTTCCCTCAGCTCTTCATCCAGTCTGCATGAGTAAAAGTTATTGATATAAAGAAACAAAGAAGCAAGCAGAGCATAAGAGAGAAGCAGAGCAATAGCAGGGCAAAGAACAAATATAGTACATGCGTCTAAAATAGCCGCCCAGTATTATGCACTGACCCTAAAGCTCTTCGGTTCAGTACGATCCCATTTATCCTTGTGCTCAACCCACCTGTAATTTGTAACTCCTTATTTAGCTCATTTGGAGGCAGAAACATAAAAGCAGCAGGGATCTGCGGCATGCCCAGTGGACAGAGCTGAAAGCGTTCAGTTGCTGTATCAGATAGTATTAAACTAGCTGCAGCCTGGGCCAAGTCAAGGACGTTTACAGTTGAGTAAGGTTTTATTTACAAGGGAGGCTGATCTCAACAGCTTGAAGGGGAAATTAAGATTCCACATCACTGCAAGTCCTCTCTCATTCAGCTGTTGAGGTCGCCTGCAGGTGAAAGGCTGTCACACAGATTCACTCCATTATGAGCAGCAGCATGGGCTAGAAAGCAAGTTTTACCTCATTCTTCTCTTAATACACTTCTCTTCATCATACCTTACAAGGTAAGAATGGGCGAAGGAAAAGAAAAGACGTACAAGTTCATATGACACAACAGGCACATTGTATCCCACTTCCATAAAAACTACCAACCAACCACACAACCCAAATCCTGACATAACCCTATGTACGTTCTACGGATGGGAGTCCTTGTGACCATAGTGGTATTTCTGTTCTTGCCAGTTAAGCAATTATGAAGCTGAAAGCTGAATTTTATTTTATTTGCTACAGGAATCTTTCTCAATTTGCAGCAGAAGGGAAGCTATCAGCTGAACACGGCTCTTTGACCTGTGGAATTCCTTTGGGAATAACTACTCACTGTGCCTTGAATGCACACATCCACTAAATCTTCGTATCACGACATCTCGAAAATGTTTGCCACCAATGGGCACACTTGTCACCTTTCGACTTTTTTCTTCAGCAGAATCATGATCTCTCATCTGGCTGCTGATGACATGAAGTAGGCAGTTCCCTAAAATGTCTTAAGCTATAAGTCCTAAAGTTTCTTTGGTACTGGTGCTGTGATTGTTTCACCTTTGGTCTGAGAGGCGAATGCACTTTCCAAACAATTTTCAGTCCACAGGGAAGAAAAGATGTGTGTAACACAGATATGTGTACTGCTACAGACAGTGTAACAGTAGAAACAGAGAAACACACTGAATTAACAGGTTAAGGTCTGTATCAGAGAGAACTATAAGAAACTAAAATGTTTACAGGAATTAAGAGGAAGGGAGGGAAGGAGGAAGGGATGGAGGGAGGATGAAAAAATTTTAGGGATGTTAAAACTTTCTGGACATCTTTTTATCAGGTGACCAATGACCTCTGTGCTCCGCATTCTTAGCATCACCCCACCTCTAAAGTTACAGCAGCAATTAAATTTGAGTTAAAGTCCCTATGATCCCTGATTTCATGGCTGTATTTTACTATTTTTACAAGTGCCACTGCAGAATTGAGCTTCCCACTTCCTCCCTGGAATTAACACCACGAGTATCAGAGCAACCACCAGCCTGATGAAGGAAATTTTGCTGCTTTGACAACTACTGTGAGGCAGGTGTGAAAACTCCTGCCTGGGTTGAAGAGATCTATGACAGCTCCAAAAGAAGTGTTCTTCATACCTAGTCACTGACAAACCACAAGGAAAAGACAATCATACTTGTGTATTTACTCATCAAAATACTTTCTAGTACAGCATGTTTGCCTGCTCAAAACCTACAACATTTGATAAAAAGAATAATAAAAAAGCATTCCTTAACAGCATTATCTTTTCCATAATGACGCACATGATTGATTTCCAAGGTTTTCAGTGTTGGTATACCATTTCAGTTTTTTATTTTCAGGTCTGAAAAAAAGCCAGTTGAGGTGAGCAATTCAAATCAACTTCCTACAGTAGTCTTAGTAGATATCTTTCCTTTAGAAATACCTGCTTTTAAAAAACCTTTACACATAAGAAGCAAGAGCTCAGAACCACTGTCTTTCAGTTACATAGTCACAGGGTTGATGAAGGGACTCTGAGCATAAAAGTTTTTCTTCATTTTACCAGCAGTACGATTTGGTCCAGTACAAAACCTTCCTCTTCCTATAAATACTGGTTCCCCGAAGAGTTTATACTTATTGTGCTTTGTGTTTCAATTACACAGTGGTTTTCCTGCTTCTGAGTTTGACAGTGGAAATTTTGAGGATTAACACAAAATCATTTGTAACAATATCAAGAAGAGGCTTTCTGCTTTTCTTACAGACTCTGAAACACTATTATTAGTTTGCGGAAATAATTTCCATTAGAACAAGTACACGCTTATGCTACATCACTTACTTGACAATACTGTCTGGTATGTGCACGTATTCCATTGGAATCATCTCACGGAGCTCTGCCAACGTGTTGACGTACTGTATCTTACTGCTGAACTTAGAGCTGCGACACAGAAACAACATGTTAATTGACTTTACCCCAAAATCTTTTATGATACATTAAAAAAAGAGAAGGCATGAACTTAATGTATTAAATAATTAAGCATTTTGTTATTCATATTTCAATTACAGAGTTCAGCTGATCATGAGCATACCTGAGTTCTAGTGATGCATAAATCAAGTCTAGACCTGTCGCTTAGGCTGAATTACAGTATTTAGGACAACATTATAAATTGTAATGCCTACATACTAGGCAATGCGATCAGTTTTACAGTTTGAAGGAGATGTATTAAAATTCTGAAAAGAATCCAACCCCCTTCAGCACACTTACATGTAAAAAGAAATGGGAAGCATTCACTTAATGGGGTCATGATGAATTAACATCAAGTAATCATGATGAAGTAGCATTTATATTTGACACTGATTCTCAATCAAACATAATAAAACTAAACTTCCTCATTTGTTTAGATGAGTACATATCTGATTTTGTATGTGCATGTCTACTCTTACTGCAGTTTCAACTGTCAAAATCCCAACATGAACTGTAAAATGAGTACTCTTCAGTGAAAGATTAACATCCATGTTTGTTGATTTAGGGTGCTTCTGTATTTTTAGGGACACAGAAAATCACTGGTCTTCACCACATACCTTATAAAAGGTCGTGTCACAGCCAGAATTGTCCTGATAAACCATGATGGATGAACAATTATAAATGATTTCAAATTCTTCCGTAATCTAGAGTAAAAAAGAAACTGTTTCTTAAGAAAACAAAACAACACAAAACATACAGAAAGATCATATACAGTGAACACTGTCATACAGGGGAGTAACAGAAATGGACAGTGTTTAAGATAATGGCTGTGGATCAGAAAGGAAAATACTACTCACCGTCGATCAATCATTTGGTAACACTTTTTCATCCAACCCAGTCCTGGCATCCTCCTTCTTGGTGTTGCTCCATTCAAGTAGACAATCATATAGTCTTCAGCTACCATCAGCTCTAAGGTACTGATTACATAGCTGATAAAAGTACAGAAGTAAGTGAGCACATGCTTTACATTATCCACTTAAGCCCAAACCAAATCAGTCTACTAGGAATAAATCAAGGTAGACTAAGTAAGAGAAGACAGTGTTTTCTTCTCCTTTAAACCAGTGTGAACATTTAGAACTAGTTGACATGCTACCCGTGGATCTATAACTGGAAAACCACAGTCTTATCCGCATCTTCAGAAATATGTGATTTCCTTACAAAGACACAGTTTCATAGGGATTTTTCAAGTGTCACAGGTGACTTTGCTTTTTCTTAAAAGGGCATGCAATCATGAGATTTTGCAAGGGAGAACATGGCAGGACCATGTGAAGTTCCAGGAATTTCTGAGGTTAACTGTTGAGAAACTTCTCTTCACTATTAATTGTCATGTTTGTTCAATGCAAAAAATAAGAAGAATCAGGAGAAGATACTTGTCTATAATTCTTGTGACCTCACACTACTGCTACTGAGTCTGTTGCTGCCAACTACAAACACTGAATCTCAAGGCTAATAAAGCTTGTCCATCAGCCTGCCTTCCGATGGGACAGAGCACTCCGTGGCATCGCTTCATTTGGTGAGCAAAACACTTTCAACACTTATTAAATTCCTCAGCTCGGCAATGATAATTCAGGCAAAACAGTGTTCTTGGGGCCAAACTCACCCTACTTAGAAGAGCATGGTACTCAGTCAAATGAAAGGGTCGCTTTAAATTCTTGTCTGGGACTATACATGCAGGTGCTCCGCTCAGTTTCAGTAGTCCCTACCTCACTTCGGAGTTGTTCATCACAGGACTGTTCAATTTGGTCTCTCTCCTATCCAGCCCGGAGGCACATGTGTGTAAAAACTACAGTGAAAAATCCCACGTCACACCTTAAAAACCTGAATACCTGAGCGCTCACTACAAAAGGCAGATCTACCCCTGAGCATAATGGCCCCTTTCACAGGTGTATGGGAATGACTCACGATCTAATCTGACCCTTAAATTCCTTAAGACGCAGTTTCTTTAAAAAAAGAGTAGGAAATCTAATTCTCACCAAAGAGAGAGATATTTTACCCGGGCATAAAGTAGGCAGCCATTAACAGACCAGTTCCATGCATTTGATAAATCCCATCTAAATCACTACTCACTCAATGCTTTTCACTGCTCTCTTCCTCCCCTTGCAGTTGCGCATTCCTTGCTTTTGCCTGACATTTGTAAAGGCTCCCGTCTAACAGTGAAATAACAAAGCCAAGGGATTGTATGGACATTCTGAGGCAAAAAAGCTTAATTTAACTGAACCTACTGACTATTTGACAGGTTATGAAATTAGCCCTTCCCATAGGGCACAACATCTAGTTCTTTAAAGGCATTCAGACACTGAAACATACAGAAAAGTGTGTACAAGTACTTCCGAAAACACTACAAGCCGTTCAGTTACAGAAACAGAGACAGTCTGAAAAATGGCTATGTTTGCCTAGGTGCGAAGGGAATTGTGACTATTATGAATAATCAGTTATAATAAGAACAATCATGCATATTTCTCATCAGGAATAAGAGGAATATTACAACAAAAAGGAATCTCTGCTAGTTTTTTAGTCAGATCTCACTTATATACATAACAGCTCTTATTCACTGTAGGTTGAATTTGACCATTTGCCATTATAGGGATGCTGAACTCTCTTGCAAACCTTACCTAACTGTTAATTTCTTATTATTTTGTAATAATAGTAATTCCTTTATTATTTGAAAAGATGGACAGAATTCCTCTCATTGACTAGAAAAATTCCCTCACTCAGAAAGCAAGAAGCATTGGTTTTGAATTTCAAAGTGTAGTTTTTCAAGTTGTGATTCTTTTAAAAAACTTTTAATCTCTATACTGTATCAGGTAGCCACAAATGAAACAGCAGAATGTTCTGTGTGGATCTGCATCATCTAGAAAAAATTATCAGAAACATGGTGTACAAAAAATGTGAAGAGATTTAGTGATTTGCAGGTCTCTCCAGACCCGTATATAATTCAATAGTAACGAATTCACAAATATTTAAATATATCAGTTGGATCTATTGTAAACTGTCACACTCCCTCTATTTCAATGCAATTAATAGGACTACAACCGAAAGAAACGGGTGATCTGATTCTTCCTTTTCTTGTTGTCTTACAGAGAACCAAGAGTCTATAAGCCTTAAAATAAGCTGAAGGTTCACAGCCAACCTGAACTCTCTCTTATACTACTACCCCAGAAAAAGACAGCAAGTTATAAAATTGACTTTGGCAATATCCTCAAGTGATGTGGAAAAGTCTCTTAAGGCTCGAAGTGGCTTTCTCTGCAAAGTCCATTTACCACCGGCTCTATCTATGAACAAGGGTCTTGGGCGAAGTCAAAGAACAACTATTTAATGTCAGCCACAGTTACTCGCAGCTTTGTTCCCTAGTTATCACGTTAAAATCACTGTAGTAATTCCTCCCTTCTAAATCACTGGGCGTTGTGTAAATCAGTTACTGTAGATGACATGGGTGTCTCCAAGGCTCTACCAGACAAATGCTAGCCATTGGTCTGACCTGAAACTAAAGCACCCAATCTTGTTTTTCACATGTAGACACAACATCGAAGGCACTGGCTGTCACCACGTGCATCTTCAAGGACTGGAGTTTTAAGGAGACTGTGTCTGTGTTCTTGGTGCCTTGTAAGCTGCAAAGGGCAAAGGCCAGGCCTCTGCTGGCTTTAGAAATGACTTACTGGGTTTTAGCACAGAAAACGCTGGAATGATTGATTTTTTTAACAGCTGTAAGTGGAAGTGGCTGGAGGCACTTCAGGGGAGTGCTGCCTTCACAATTTTTGGCTGCCAAACCACGTTGCTATTAGGAGTAATTTTCCTGTGATAAATTTGGGTTCATGTGGTCAAATTTGTGTCCTGCCCAACTCGCCCCTGCCACTTATAACTGAATGAGAAGCAGCTGGAGTCAGGAAAAATACTCAGAACTGTTTGTGTCAGCAACTGTCATTTACCCTGCATTTTTAAAACAAGTGCCACAAAATGGTCCTGTGACTCCTAAACACAGCCACAGCATATATTAAAAATACAATACACATCATGATAATATATAATAAACAATGAACAGTGAAAACCAGTCTGGTGGCCTAAGTTCCAGCTGAATGTTCCCAGCAAGGGCTAGAAATCACCAGTGAAACAGTGCAATGACTGTAGGCCCAAGAAGCTGAAGATACTGCATTCCTTGACATTTAGGGAGATACTACAGTTAGATTTGGTCCTGACAAACATGCCTTAATTTGGGAGGGTGAATAGGTAAAGAATACAAAAATACTCCACTGAGCAGTTTATCTAAAGCTGCTATTTTCCTTCAGATCACTCCCCTTCTAATGACCAAAATTACCTCTTAATTAAAGACAGGTTATCTCTCACTACATAATTATGAGTACTACCATGAAAGACCCTGTCACATTGCTCCCATATCACTCACAGGAAAAGATTTTCCATGACATAGTTGTAATCAGTTCGACTGCTGTCTGGCAAGAAGCATGCCGCAAACACAATGATAGCATTCAGACCATCACCATAGTATCCTGTGGAAAAAAAAACAAAAAGGCATTTTTATCTTTGTCAAAGGCTCTTAACAAGATAGATCTAAAAAGAAATCTCAAAGTCCTGGAATAGAATGATTATGTCTACTGCTGAAGAAGACCGAAAAAGTACAAACTGCCATCAAGTGATAAGGAAATAGGATAGTCACCTATGCTGAATTCCTGAAAAAGACACTTAGCACAACTATTAGTAAACTTTTTATAGAGACCAGCGAAAAACCCTTATTCTACTTTGTAAGTAATACAATCTTATCTGAACTTCTGGTTCATTGCTTCTCTACAGCAATCGTGTGCTGAATGCTCACCTTTGACTGAGGAATAAGGGGCTAAAGAAAATATCCTACATTTGTTATCTTGCATCTTTTGAATGATATTTCACAAAGTCTCACAGTCCAACCTGAGTTGGCTCATAGAGCTCCGATGGCCTCAGGATATTACAATTATCACTGCACCCCACTATACCTTAAAAGCTCCTGCGTGTTGGTTAAATCCTTTGCTGCAAGTTTTGTACAGAATACTTTTTTAGCTTGGACACTGCAATTGTCCAATATTGGCATTCTCTGGGCTGCACCACTGCCTAATGATAGCTGTAAACCCTCAAAGTTGCAGTACTACTGTTCTGGAGTCCAGGACAGTTGCTTGTTACCCAAAAGAAAAATACTCTTTTTTCAGGCTGGTTAATATTTCCCACAATCCTTTGCAGCTGCTACAGAATTCTGTATTATTAATAATAAATACAAAATATTCCTGCATTTCAATTGAAAGTTTTGTTTAAAAGATACGTGCAATCAGGAGGCAATTTATAAAGATGCTGTAGAATGCGTTGTAGGTAGATAGCACTAATGATGGACAAAGATAGAAGCTGGATATACTTTCATAATGACTTGAAAGCCTTTCAAAAGAGGCTATGAGAAACAAACCATGAGGGAAAGACGATAATGTTTGTGAAGGAAACCCTGAATCTCCCTCGGAGACAGGAAAACATTCCCAACAAAATTAAAGGATAATACTGGCAGCAATACAACACTTTCATAAGGTTTTAAGATTTTTACAGTACTTTTTGGTTACTAGAGAGCAATATCCAAAGCCTAACTCAAATGCTCGTAGAACTTCTTGCATTGCAGCCAGCTGAGGAAAGCAAAATTCTGTATGGAAAGACAGAGATAATACACAATCCATGTGTGCTAACCAGGGAAGAGTGAAAGACAAGTTTGTTTTCTCCTTTCTCACTGAACACCTAAGCTGAGTCTCAGCTGGCTGAAATAAAGGATAAGATGTTTAAGTCAAGGAAGTAATTTCTTACATAGCTTTGTAGAGATCTTCAAAGAATCCACAATCCCTGACAAAATGGGTGCTCCGAGGCACTTGCCCATGAAGTCCTCCACGCCAAGGAGAATCACAGCTGATTAATCTCAATGCTATGCCAGTCCTAAGGACATGTACAGAGGCGCTCTTCGTACAGGGCTCTCAGCTGTTCCTTAAAGGACAGGAAAACACCACTGCCTCCCCAGTTACAAAGGGGAGCAAAAGAAGGATAAGTATCTGAGAGAAAAATGTGCAGGTCAGAAGTAAGTCTCCTGCCTTGAGCCATATTGTTTCACATCAAGACTTGGCAAAGCAGTCTGCTGAAGGATTATGTTGGACTTTTTTCTTTCTGAATTTAATTTGGTAGATTTGACAAAATATAATGCATTGGATATGCTGATAATACATATTGTCAATGGTAATACCAACATTGAGCTAGCCTAGACCTCATCCACTGAAGAATCATTTGGACACTGCAGGAAGCTTTCTGTCCTTAGCCTCAACTCTATCCTTCCATGATCCTGGCATCTCTTGTCTTCCCAGCACGCTGAAGTAGCTTTTTTTCTGTCTGTCAAAGGCCAAAGGCCAGCTAATCTACAGCTGGAATTTCAGATTTAGAGAAGCCGCTGTACAACAGCAGCCCAGCATATATCCACTGTCTTCTCCAGTCCTACAGCGCAGTGTTGCTCTCCATCCTGTTGGAGGACATGGACATACAGAAGAGCTCAGGATTAGGGTTTGAGTTCAAGCCAAAGGGCAATGTGGATATAACCACTTTAAATCATGTGACACAGCATGGTGTGTCACAGCTCCAGCTCATGTTAGGATCCAGTACACGTGAACAGCATATCTATAGATATAGATATAGATATAGATATAGGTATGGGTGATTGACTTTGGTATTCCAGTGAAATTGTCAAGGTCAAATTCAAAGAGTTGCATTGCATTCTCTAGCAAGGATGTACACAGGGAGGGGGAAGAAACTCTAGTCCTGTTTCCAGCACCTACACCTTTTAAGAGTTTGACCTGACCAGTCTTCTGAAAGAAACAAAGAGAAAAGAAGTCCACCTACCACACTCACCACTTAATACTAATCTCTGTTACGTTTCCATCTTCTCAATAGACCCACATACTTTCAAAGAGACAGTACTCATTTCACCTATCCCATCCTAGCTCATCCCTCAGCAAAATCATTACGGAATAAAGCAGTATTTTTTCCCCCTCAGCTTTACAAATAGGGAGGAGATTTCCTTCCTTTCATAAATTTAAAAATCTTTAAAAGACAGGACAATTTATATCATGCTGCCATAAAGCAATCTGTCCAGCTGGCTCTGGAGTTTAACAGCAAGAACACATTTTGGCAGGTGTGTCTACTAAATTACGCAGCACTGTTTGCAGTCCATGTAAAGCAAAATGATTATGTGCAGATGCCACCTCACAGCACACAGAATAAAAACCCACTGATAAAGCTAAGCCGCTTTTTCTCACACCTGCTTGTAGACAAGGAATGTTCACTCAAGAGAGAAGTGTTTTTTAATTCATCACTAGAAGTCAGTCAAAGTCATTTGCCCAAATTCTCAAACAGCCTATGCAGAGACAAATCTCTGAGAAATTTCTCCATCAACATATGTGGAAGGCAATCTCACACCTAGACTGCCAAGTCTGCTCTCCTCTTTCCTATTTTGTGGCTACCATCTAGATTCTGCATTTGGTGTTATCTGTCGTTTGGCAGGGAGGAATGTTCAGTAGATCACTGAATCGTCAAGAGATGCTTAACCTGACTTGCAATCAACTAATTTTAGCAAGAATCTGTTCTTAATCTTGAGGTTAAAGGAAAGATTCCTGGCCCTCTAAAGCACTCCAAAGATACCAACGTGTTGCCAAAGGGAACACCATACAGAATAGGCCTAGCTGCCATGATGTAGAAACTGTTCAAGCTGTCCAAAGTTTTCCTGTAACTCGTGCATCAAAATGATTTCGTTTTCACCTCTTCGGTCTGCCACAGTCCTTAACTCACTGTGATATGGCTAGATTTCAGGCAAAATTTCTGATGTAGCCAGTGGTGGGCTCAAACTTATTGTTATATCTCACACTGTTTCTTTTACAATGGCTAAGTTACTGACCATTCAAAGTAAAGGAAACATACTGTTCTTTATCCGAGATTTGAGTGATCTAACAAAACAAGATGTCAAACATGTAAAATTTGAATCCTCATTATTTCACACCAAGAACCAAGCTGAATGACCTAGACTTCCACCAATGTGTACATTATTATGTACTTCACAGTCGCCCATCAGAGATGTCTGCCACTGGAACCAGTCCTTGTTTGAGAGTCAAGCAGTGCTCAATTCTGAGCTACTTCTCCACCCACTAAAATGGCCTGGTATTTATTTTTCATAAAAGCTGGTATAAATGTATACATCAGCATCTAGTAGGAACTGTACATGACAGTTTTCACCGCAAATGTACCTAGATTAGTTTACAGCATACAAAAACCATATAAATAAACACCATTAGCAAGGCCCCAAAATATTTTATGTTTGTTTCCTAAATTACGCCATCTGTGTCTGTTTGCTAAACTGTGTCTGAGGTGTCATCACATTCATAAATCTTGGATGGTGTTGTTACAGTGGGAAAATGCTTGGAGGTTTAAATGTCTTTATTAATTCTGACTAAACCTTCTGCACACTGGCCACCGTGAACATCTGTAGGCTAGCATTTAGCTGCTTTTAATGTAAATGTGCAAATTTGAGGACCACATCCTCAGGTAATATAATTAAGCATAATTTATTTATGCCACTTTTACCAGATAGCAATTCAACACTGAAAATATACTGGAACCAAAGGTTTACCTTGAAATGATGTTATGCATCAGCAACACTGTGACCGAAGCATCCTCACAAATACTCACAAATCTTACCTCTGAGATGCTAAGTTACCTGCCTCAGTAGCTACCTACCTGCAGGAACAGAACAACTCATCCTTACTTAATACCTTAATACCAAACAGCTGGCAAACAGCGTCCCCCAAACATATAGAAACAAAGATAATCTAAACCAAGACACCAAGGAAAAGGCACTTAAAAAGCTTTGTTTCATTTTCTTCCTTCAATATCTACAGCAATATTTATCCATTTGAATTAATTTATACAGAAGTGTGTTAGTAACACCAGAACTACAAAATTCTCCGAGGAGGTTAGGGAGCAGATGAGCAAAGGAGACAATATAGCAAGCACATGAGGTCATTTTCCTACTTTAAATGTTTTCTTTGATATGCTATTTGATAATCATTAACAAATTACGCGAAAAAAAAAACATTAAACAGTTGCTGGCGAAATGCTATCTGCTGACAAACTATAAATGGCAGAAAAATAACATAAGGAGCTTAGCCAGATGAATGGAAGCCCCAGGGAAAACTGTATTTTTTTCTTTTGCCACTCTACTTGTTTAGATCTGTGCACCCACATACATCATTCAACAAATCACAGAGCACTATACTTCCTCATGCAAAAGTTTTTGCCAAAATCCACAGAATAAAGTTTTCAATTTTTTTTTCTACAGCACAGAAATTTTTTTTCTTGCTCTAGGACAGTTTTAGCCTACAATGACCAGATTGTTACCGACACATGTACATCACTTTATTTGTTGCTCCTGAAATTGCTTTGTATTTAAAATACTTATTAGTCATTGCCGCACTGAATTGAAAGCCGGGTTGATTTCAGCCATGGCTGAAAAATAAACTCTCCCTCTCCTTGCCAGTATGATAACTGAACTAAAATAAAGATAAATCATGCTCAATAAAGTATGAATTTTTTACATCGATCTAAAAAATGCATTAAGGGCTTTCCTACCTCCATGTGAAATGACCTTTTTGTAAGGTTCAATCACTTTCATATCAATTCTTTGTTCTTGTTCTCCAATAACCACCGTTCTCCATAACCTGTTGTCCTCTCGCTCCTCTTCAGCTGTGTACTCTGGAATTGATTCAGACTCTTCCTGGGAAGCATCCTTAGTAGCAGTCTGCTCTTCTGAAAAATAAAATTGTATAAATTACATCTTCCTGTAAAAGCTCTAAATATTTTCTCTGTTACATACATTTGAAATGGATGACTGAAATCAACTGCATTTTTACAGCACTACCCTGGATCTGCACTGGTATAAATAAGAGCAGAATTTGATCATCTAAGAGTCAGTAAATGAGAAGTTTCTGGGTTTTTTAAACTTTTTGTCATTATGAACATAAAAAGAACAGCAACAATTAGCATTATGCAGAATACCGCCAACGGTTTTTCGCATTTTTGCACCCAGTTAGTAAAACTCACCAGCTGCTCACTGGAGTTACTGCACTGGAGGTATTTAGAAGTCTTTGTGTTGCAGGTATGACAACTGTACTAAAAAGCAAAACAGGGAACTAAAAGTGAGCACAGCGATGCTTCTTGTCTAGAGAGGAATTACCACAGAGCTACAGCTTCTCAACTTTTTCCCAGTTGTCTCCAATCTCTCCACATCTAGCACCAGCAAATATAAAGAACGCCCATCTTCCTCTACTTCAGTCATGAGACAATGCTGACTTCTCATACACCTTAAGCACAGTATTCGCCTCCCTCAGGGCTTTTCAGTTGAGGTTAAATATCAGTTCCCTCCCAGAAATGAAGAGAGAACAAACAGGTACATGTAGTTCACAGACACAAAGATCACAATAAATAAACTGCGTGGCTGAAAAGAGACTATGAAGTGTCATAGCACAGCCTCTCTGCTGGATACTCTTAGTTTCAGAAAAGCTGTGAAGTAATTAACAAAATCTACATTTCCATTGCACGTTGACAAGATGGCTCTTAACAACAAATTTAACCGCATTCCAGTTCTTCAAAGTTAATGGCTGCTTACATAGAAAGTGACATGAAAAGTGATTCTGGCCACAGCTGGAATTATTTAATTTCCTTCTTTAGTTATTGTTACAACATACTGTTTTTTTCCTGGGGAAAAAAAAAAAAATCCCTCTTTTGCACTATTGTTCTTGCTGAAGCATCTTTGCCTTCTGGCTGTGTGCATATTATTAATTTATCTTCATAGTAAAGATTCTATAGATTTTATGCATTACACATATTTGAAGTACACAAAATCAACTGTTATTTTTAAAGTATTATTCTGGCTCTGCAGTTGTAAGAGCAGAATTTGATCATGTAAGCAAGGTAACAGTAAGCAAAGATATAGTGACATATATAATGACATACGTGTGTATATAAAAAGCTGATCAGACATCTTATTTGAAAATAGCAGAGAGATCTACAAAAGTTAGGAATAAACTAAAAGAAGAACTTTAAATAACAAGAAGTGAAGACCACAACATTTCATAAAAGTCCTCAAACCTTTCTATGTATTGGTTTATCTTGGGATGACTCTTTGATTAATGCTGTTTCTTGAACTACTCGCACAAATGGAAGTGTATGATCCTTAAACCACACCAGTTTACCATAAAAATTAAACCAATTATCTTTACGAAATCAGAAATAAGATAGCACACTGTGTATATAACACATATATCTACACACATAGAACCTATCAGCACATACACACACATGTAATGACTATTTGTAAAACTGATTTCTGCATTAAAACCTATCAATAATTCCACCAAATTTGTTAGAAATATCAAGTTCCTCAAAACACAAAAAAAAAAGCTTTCAGCTTTTTTTGAAAATATATATTAGGTTAAGCACACATTGGTTGTTACAGTAGGACTAATGTCTGAATTTCCACTGCCGCCCATCTTGTATTCTCTGTCCCTAACACAAAGTATTACCAGGGAATAATACTGGCGGAAGGTCCCTTTCTCTGAGGTAGATTCTCCCATGTGCAACAAAAGCTGAGACTATCACCAGTTCTTTTCTTTACCTAATTTCTGCCTGCTGGAATCTTGCAATAAAGAAGTAGTATTTCACCTCCTACCTCACTGTCTAACCAGCCAATGAGTTAAAAACATATTCAAGTAAAATTGTATTAATGGTGGAAACAGCGATGGAAGATCAAGAAATACATATGCGTGCATGTATAATGTGACCACATAAGACTTTTGTCCTTAGGAACTGCAAATAAAAGGAGTTTGAGGAGATCTAAGGCTGGGAGGAAGAACAGACTGCAAAAGGTGATTTTTTTTCAAGTATACTATTTCAAATTGGTTTACCAGTTGCTTCTCAGTAGATTATACATTGTGGAACTGAAGTATGTATTCATGCCTTCTCAGGGTACAATGCTCATGATGTTTAATAATATACTTAGCATTCAGTTTTGAAATATCACATATTCCATGACATTGGGAACAAGCTTACAAAAGACCTAACCCCAAACCTAGATATCTTAATGCAATTTTGTATGATGTTAATCTTGTAAAGGTGCAATAAGGGAAACAGTATGAAAACTACATGCATGCAGTCAAGCCATGCAAACTTTGACAGGCCATCACAAGGCGGTCCATTCCTTTACAGTTACATAGTCCCCATGGGACGCTGTTATGCAGCTCAGGTGCTTTCAGAATAGACAGATGGGATTATCAGAGCAGCCTAGGAAAACTGTCTGGTCAGCTGGTTCCTCAGAGGGCGGAAAGAGCATGGCTGAGGGAGAGAACTGTAGCTGGCAGAGCAGCTTTAGTGAAAAGAGGCTGGGCTAGGTAACTGCCAGACTGATGCTGAAATCGTATTCCGGGTTTGATAACTTTTTTTTTTGGTTGGTGAAACTGCAAATAACAAAAAGAGATCCTGATAAAACTTACAATGCTGGAACTGGCCAAAAGGATTTTTATTTTTTTTTTTTTATAGAAATGGTACTGGATCGCCTCCTCCTGAAGAAGTGGCTGTGCTTTACTGTGTGGTGTGTTGGTTTTGCAGAGAAAGGTGCACCAGTGTGAAATTCAGAAAGAAAATAAACATCTGCAGACAAAATAATAAACACTCTTCTACACTCCAAATAACCCTGATTTGGGGAGAGGCCTCCACCTATATGAACATATGGTTTTCAGAAATGCAATTTTTCTGTCGTCTAATGTAATAATCATAAAAAGCTCATTTCAGAAACAAGGGGAAGTTCTGAAAGAGAATGTTTAAATGCAAGGTATTAGTGACAAAAAACCCCCAACCTGTGAAACTGATGATCGACCAACCCCTAAATAAGTTAGGTGCTAGTGTAAGACAAGTACTTTAGTATTTCCGCTCTCATCTATTTTCTTGCACATTGCAGTCGTGATGATTCTTCTTCATCATTCTTTTAAACAAATGGGTTTCAATACATCCTGTATTGCAGAGCCACCACTTTTCCAGCAACGAAGTGGACCCTTTGATCATGACAACAGTCCTGTTTTTCTTAGTTGCCTTTTACAGTTCAAACGGACCTTCAGCAGTCTGAGTGTCACAAGCTAAAAATCACTGTTCTCTACAGTCTCAACAGTTATCTTCTCCATATTTATCTTCCATAAATATAAATATCTATCCATATTTACTTCCCTGGGTTTGGCACAACAGCCTAGAAACACTGATCCGTGGGAGATTACGAGTGCTCGTAACAGCAGAATGCATACTGCTTAACATTAGAGTGACAGAAGTACAAAGATAACAAAGGCTATTTACCATGCAAATAAACCATTCTGCACTACTTCTTATGCCTATACTCTTAGCTATCAGATTCATGTAAGATCTAGCCTACCTATTTTATTGCCAGCCTATTTTGATTAAAAGTGATTTTTTTTTTCCTTTTCTGCTCTCTATTCCTAGGTCATCTAAGCAGAGGACGTTTTGCTGATTAAGTATGTCTAAAATCAAACTACACAACTGTAAAAATGTCACCAAAAACACAGGCACCTTGAATTCTTCTTCACTTAGGAGTTCAGGGAAACTGGTCCAACCGTAGCAAACAAATGTAGAAAGCAACGAAAAAAAAAAGCTGGGGAGAAATGCTTGCCATGAATATAACTGCCACCAAAATCATTGGAGTTGAATTTATTTACTTGAGGGCTTAAAGGCAAAATCTGTTCCACTGCAGAGAGAGATTTTTGGTCTCACACAGTGGCCACAACATCCTAAAACTGCAAGCGCACACTGCTCTGTGTGTGAGAGAGAGTGTGTGTGTGTGTGTTTGTCTGTGTTGGTTTTAACCTTTGCTACAATATTCTAACCGTCAAGCAACTCATCACTATGCTCTGCATCTACCCATAAGGAAATCGGCCTTCTAATGAGAAGTGACATTAGAGACGCTCATGCATGATTGAGTACACAGTAATGCCTCTTTAGCAATATCACTTAAACTGATGCAACGGTTCTCGTATGCTCAAAAGAGGTTTTTGAATTTTTAAATTATAGTGACCTCACTAGCAATAGAGAATTTAAATGCAAGGGGAAATTCCATTTAAATGGATCAATTTTTAAAGTTTCTTCCTGTTGTAGATTGTAAAATGGTCACACTCATTGTCCCCTCAAATAGCTTATGATCTTTATGTATTTACATTAGTGCATACAGTTCTTATATGGTTCTTAAGGTACTAGCAAGCAATGAGTATTAACACCCTATTTCGTACATCATGAGGGTAAGTAAAGCGAGTGAGACAGCGCAAAACAATTTTACAGGAAGAGTGAAGTATCCATTGCACACTTCAGTGTGTATCTATACAGTGTACAACTAGCCCTGCTGAGAGGGCATATTTAAATTGGTGGAATGAGGAATTCTCTTGCTCCACCACCTGAGCTAGCTTTATCATGCCATGCACACACCTTCCATGTCTCAGCTTTCCATGGATATAAAAAGACCTTTCTCACTAACAAAGGACCTCTCCCACCACACTGTGTCTACTTCATTTATGCACTGCAAGCTCTTTGGTGCAGCTTATGTCGGCCAACGCATTTTGCACAAGGTTATATCCCGAAGTACTACTGATGTAACCGTAACCTAGAGCTGGCCAGAGCTACGCGAAGGTGCAGTTAGCTGTAGTGTTCTCTACAACAGACAGCAACTGCTTTCTGCTTCTTGGACCACTCTTTTCAGGCAAGTCCTATGGTACTGGACAAAGACAGGACTTTGAATTCGATTCTCTCTAAGTAGCTCTTCTTATTTGATTCGATCAGCTGTATTATTACTTTCAGGTCTCTGACTTTACACAGGGGAAGAAAGGTTAAAATACAGCAGACAGTAAAAATATGTGGACTCCTAGCATTAACTTTCAAATGTTTTAACCATATTAATAGCCTGACAGACATGAGACTGATCACGTAAGCAGTAAAGAAAGAAACAGAGGTGAACTCTGCATTTTCAATCCAGAACATTACCTTGTCCGGTGTAATCAAAAGAGTCTGCTTCATCAGGAGTGTCAAGGTCATCTACATTGATGTCAATTTCATCTGGAGTATCCAAATTATCATCAGAAAGTACAGACCCCTCACTCTGGTCCAAAGAGAGATTGATATTTGGAGCAGTGAGCTTTATCCTTCTGGGATGGGAACCGTTAAGATCAAGAGAATTGGGAGGTTCTGAAAAAAGAGAAAGAAAAAAAGAACTTTATCTCCTCCACATACAATTTGTCTCCCAGATGCTCAAGAATCACCTTCAAACACACTGGGACAGGTCAATTTTAGTAACACCAAGCCATTTAACACCATGTAACATTAAACACAAATATCAACAGTAATGTTTAAAGAAATAAAACAAGCATCTACAGTAATGGCAGATGTAGCTGCGAGCTCTTAAATTATGCATAATCCAGATGCACTTTTTTGTAATCCGTAGACAAAAATCAAGCCTTGGACATGCTCTGAGCCACAATGTTTAAGAATTTAAAGAGCAATATACAAATAATTTAATGTATGAACCAAGACATTGCCAAATCCTGGAGAAATTAATATGAGTGAAAATATTTGTCTTCTTATGCACTTGCTGCTATTCGAATGGTGCTGATTTGCAAGTAGCTATGTCTTTAGTTTTAACTATACAATATATTATTTAATACAATAACAGAAATAAAAATACCTCTGAGTTTCTTAATCAGTCCTAAATAAAAGTAGTCCTCAAAAAGACAAAAGCTAGGTATGGCTTTGCCCCTTGCCACTGCACTGTGTGGCAATTTCAAGCTGTTCAGTCTGATGTATTCCAATGCTAACTTAGTTCACTTAGACAGTAGTCAAATATAAGATGAATAATAGATACTATTTAAAATTCACAAGGACTAAACAAGCCATGACAACAATGCACAAATGAAAATGGTACACTACAATTATCATTTCTCAAGTGAAGAAGAAAATTGACTAAATAAAGCGAACTTAACACTTTTTCTTTTTAACACTGAACTGATTCTTTACCAGCACAGAAACATCCTTCTCACTGAATAATTAAATGCCATGCAAATAAGATATAATTAAGAAAATGAGTAAGAGCTTCTCTCACCGGGTCTCATCTCTGTAGAACTGGGGCTTAATACACCCTCAGCAAAGGGGATGTCCATTCCCACATCCTCTTGTACCAACCTGAGAGGTAAAATACAAAGCAAAATCTTAAAGAGATGCAGAGGTTGACCTTGTTATCAACACAGCTCATGTGATCTCACATGGAACTGAAATTTTCCTCAACATAGCCAGTTCAGAAGTCTGATCACAAATTGATGTAAGTGAGAAATGAACACAGCTGTTGTAATTCTAATGTGCAGTTCTTACCCCGTATTTGTGCGCGTCTGTAACAGCCTTTGGAGACTATAGGTCACACATAGCCAGTTTTACTTGGATCAAGACATAGGACTTAATAATAACAAGCTGGCAAACAGCAATGTTTCTCATTTTATACAAATGAAGCTGGTCTTTTGTCATCTGGCAAACCAGACACACGGTTGCAGGCAGCTTCAGCTACCCTTTGCAAACAGCATATCACAGTTAAGAGCTCCATAACAGTATTTTTATTGCTGTACATACAGTTACTGTACAGCAAAAATGAGATCATGAGTGAGTTTTTTCATTCTTTGGATATCGTTTGTACTTTAGAGCAATTCTGATCCAAATCAGTCATTTTGTAACACTGGAACAGTTGATGACCTGCATTGAATGAGTACAGGAAGCATAAAAGTGAGAACCAAAACCACTTTACAGATTTTCAAAGACTAAAATATTGCAAAATACCCCAACTAGATTCCATTTTTAGGAAGATACTCAGAAATTACATTTAATCTACCTACATAAGATGAGTAAAAGGCATTAAGTGGTGAAAATAATAACAAAGGTGTTTGAATGTTCAAAGCAAATTTACTTGAACTGTTTTCATGTCTATTTTCTATTCAAGTATTTTACAAAATGCTTGCTGGGAGGATGGTTCAACTGTACACAGGAAACGACATTTTACATTTTCAGGACACTCTTGACAGCTTCCCAACTACGTGCACTAAAAATGTGTGACTCCACAAAAAGCTTCATTTATTTTATCAAAATTGTTACAGCATTTTTTTTTTCTATGTTCCTGTCCCAAACTCTTTGTTTCTAAAAAATAATTTCTGTTTTCCACAAAAGCTGAAGAACAGACAACTTGATTAACAGAGCTGTGATTGGAGCAAAGAAGGTAATTTTCCCTGCCACAGCCTCAGCTAGCTCTGTTCTGAATGATTCAGCTGAACAGGTCCGAATAGGCCTGGCTTGTCCTACCCTCGCTTTCCCCATGAGGACTACNGGGTCCGAATAGGCCTGGCTTGTTGCTCCTGCAGTTTCTTCCTACCCTCGCTTTCCCCATGAGGACTACCTTTATTATTTCACCGCGTGCAGACAAGACTCTTCTGGCCATCAGAGTATGAGTATAGTTTCTGTGATTTCTTGTTAATTTCATGTTGATTATATATAAATGTGCCTGCCTATAAGTGAGCCAATGGCTCCGGTATGCTTAAAGTCACGAAAGATCTTTACCTCGAGCCCCATACCATCAAATTCCCAACGCAGACAGGCAAGCTACCGAACTCCCACCTTTCCCGTGAGGCCACAGAGAATACAGACAATAAAAAGCTGGGGTCAAACATATTTGTGCTGCTCAACTCATGACCAGGCCTCATCTCTCAATAAAAGCAGACACATATTAGTCTTGCTAATTTTACTAGATTTATCCCCACATACTGTAGAGTGCATCTTTCACAAATACAGAGATACTTAATGCTTAATGATTTCTACAAAACACACCAATTCTGGAATATGTTTAATTACTGCCAAATAACGCTTGAAATATTCTTTCTCTTTGGACACACAATAGAACAGTAAAGAAATTTGATCAAAGCATCCAGCTCGTGAATACAATGAATGGCACAAATTGTAATGTACCATTTCCTTTTCTTCTGCTCTGTAACATCATCTGTGTTCAGAAGCTGTACAGAAAACTGATACACAGAATATCATCACAATTTACTTAGAAAAATGTAAATAAGTCATTACGGTCTTTGGCTTCTTTTTGGTGTCTGTTCAATTCATAGTAAATTATGTGTAATGAAGTCTAATTTATTCATCTGAACTTAGCAGAGACAAATTTGAATCCTAATGAAGCGCTGTAAGTAACAGCCGGATAAGGTAGGAAACTATAGTGGTGGAAACAGAGTGGGGAGAGGGTGAAAACTTCTAACCCATTTTAAATTCAGATTAAGATTTTATTTGGGGGTTTATTAACATTTCCAAATATAAAACTATGAAAAGTTCTCAGATTAAAGCAGCTCACGACTACTCAGATGATGACTTATGGGTACTCAAGGGTGTACAGTTTGGCTGGACAGAACAGGGTTTTGATACTAACATACAAACCATTCATTTATAAAATCTCTTAAAGCCTTATCACGCCAAATGACAATGCCTCACTGAACAAGCTTCAGAAATCACTGCAGGAAATTATTTGAAAGGAAATGCTCTTCTTTCAGGTTGTGGGAAGAGTAAGCTGCAGGAGGACAGTGAATTTTCAGGCTTTCTGTATTAAAAAGAGATAGTA
The DNA here is from genome assembly GCA_008711295.1 of Anarhynchus alexandrinus. Lineage (NCBI taxonomy): Eukaryota > Metazoa > Chordata > Aves > Charadriiformes > Charadriidae > Anarhynchus > Anarhynchus alexandrinus. Next base: position 3,129,132 of record VUYV01000029.1, read on the forward strand.
TTCTCTGCAGTAAGCCTGTAAAAATGTTTGAGCAGAATGAAGATCATTTTCTCCTCTGTATGATAAGAGCACAATTGAGTTTTATATACAGAAACAGTGACAATTATCATCTGAAAAAAGCAATTTCCCACAAGTAATTAATTCAGAATTTTGAGAGTTGCCTAAAATTTTTGCAATGCCTGGGACAGAATTATCCTAAGTCATGACATTCCGAGGATTGCCTCAAGACTGCTTTTCTCCCTGTGGCACCTTTATCTTTTTTTAAAAAATGCATATGTACTTGGAGCTGGCATTGCTGCTTTCGCTAGAATTCTCATAACATAAATTTCACATGTTTTCTTGCTTTCAGTGGGACCACTACAGCTGAGTTAAACCAGAATTTTATATTACAGTTGTGTTTACAAGAACAGTACATTTCTAGGGGACTGAAAGATAAATGTGTTTCATATCCCTTTGTTTGAATTTCTACTGAAATACAGCTATTGCTACAGGCAAGATACTCAAAAAATACCCCTTGCTTAGAGATTAACAAGTAAACAGCATCAGAACTTGTCTGAGAATCTCTAACTTTATTTTGATGGCACAGCGTTTTTAATGTCAATAATCCATATTGTTCATACAGGGATATTTGATTTGGGAAGCAAGAGTCTGTGGTCCTGAGAGACCCGGGCCACGGCAGACAGTTAAAAATCAGTTCAAGGCCAGTTACCAAAAACACTGCTGACACTTATCCATTGTCTTTCCAATCACATAAAAGATGGTATCACCTTTCAAAAATTTTTTAGCTGAGATTGGAGTTCCTCTTTTTTATTTTTTTAAATTGTGTCGGGTCCTCATTTACTGTCAAATAAACAGTCAACAGGCTTTTCGGAGAAGAGGGAGTCTGACTCGGGAGTTAGTCATATTTTTCCAGATCACTTGTGCTTTACCCAAACAGATTAAAGATCCCTTGCCAGACATACATACTCTATGTTCAGTGAAAGTTTGTATTTTTTAAAAGCTGTAGTTAATATTTGTTCAGTCATAAATTAAGAGGCAATACAGGCACCTTTCAAATCTGGTGGGTTTAGAGAGCCAGTCCCAGAGCATGGTTTCTGTGATATTGTACCTCAACATATGGCTCCAGACTCCCCATCAGTGTGAGAACGAGCAAGATACGGACAAAGTTTGTTTTCTACAGACATAGCTCCCCATTTTCTAATGGATTTTGAGAACCTGCTATGCTGAACAGCTCAACACCTTGCTGAGTAATTTCTGGCTGTGCACAAGCTCTCAACAGATCTCAGCAGGAACCCTAGTAATAGAAGATGGATTCCAGAAACTTAAATTAAGGAACTACCTCCTCTTCCTTTTCAACAGACTACTTCACATACTTCCAAAATTCTGGCTTACAAAATTCCTTGCCTTTCATACAGGTGCAACTGATGCAATGGATGATGTGGCCAAAAGTATTAGAAAAAGAAAAAAAAATTTTTTTCTGTTTAATGAATGGTCCTTGTTGAAAAAGTAAATTAAGTTACTTTAGAAAGCTCCATTCTAATCAGGTATGATTTACTGGATTGATAAAAAAAAGGATCTTTCACTCGGAACAGACGTCAAAGTCAAATAAGCCTTTTGTGTCATAAATGACTTCTTTTATGTGGTACACAGACCAGTCATTTAAGGATCAGCTGCACTGAGAATCAAGTTACTGCATATTTGCTTTGATAATTCAGGTCTACATACTTTTTCAGAAGTAGCTCAAAAAAACCCTGTTTCTCAAAGGTGGATCAGAGACAGATACCAAATTTTTATGCAAGGAGGAGAGAGTGGCTGGAGGCTGAAATACCGTCCTTGTTCTTTCTTGGTTCAGACATTCTTACAGCTCAATAAATTAATAATCTTTAAATAATTCTTAGTGTCCTCTCAAATCAGTATTTCTCAGAACAAAAGTTATCCTTCCTGACTTTTCTAGGTACAGCAGCATTCTGCTATTTTGGAAAGAGCAGCTCTGAATATTCACAGCAATATGTCATAATCCCTATGGGCTGCACTGCCTCACCCTTGTGTCATATGTGATATATCACCAGTTTCCCAAGCTGCTCCACAGCTATTACATATCAAGAAGTTAATTTCTTTCGTCTAAAACAAATAATGTCTCCAATGGGTTGCTCTGAATGAACACCTACAACCTGCAAAGGAGAGCAACATTAACCCAACGGTGACCGTCACCTTTCTGAACTGAATCCCTCCGCTCCAACCCACGACTGGATCACCAACCGGACTTTACATTGTATATATACATTTTCTGGCTTCTGTATTCACCAATGCAAAAGTTTAATCTGCAGTGAAGCCCACAACTGCCAAACACTTTTCTTAGGTAAGTAAATCATGTTTCTTCCATGCTGTTCCCTCTATACACAGAAATACTTTTATACTTAAATTTTCACAAGATGTTGAAGGTTTTTATAAAGTTTCAAAGCATGATTAGTAAAAGGAATGAGATGGATGAAATCACCTCAGCTCATACTAATAGACGCTTGTTTTGGAAACTAAATGGGAGGAGGGGAGATGAAGTACAAAGAAAAGGTTATTCAGAGACTAGACATCTGGCTTTTATCATATTCTCAAATTCCACACATTACGCAGGTACACCGTGGTCTTGGATGAAGTAAAAGTCCTGCTTATAGCCCACCATCTCACTGGTTTGCGGTGAAAAACTGAGCTGTTTCGAGGAAGAACGCACGAACGGTGAAATTTTAGGTACAAAACTAAGGTAAGAGATCTCAAGTTCCTCCTGGAATTGCTTTTGCAGAACACAGGCAGCACAAAGTACTTTTCTGTTCAACCCCTCCCGACCCCACCCTGTAACACCGCCCTTACGCAAGCACAGAGACCGGGAAAGGAGAAACGAGAGCGTGAGGGATTGGACGTGACGGTAGAGTATTTTCCTTGGAAGGTCTTATGAAACAGCTCTTGGCGTCGGCCCAGCAACGCCTGTCCACTGGCTCTCAGCGCGGCTCCATCTGAAAGCGCCCTTATGATTAGGCAGGGCGAGGTGTTCCGCCAAGCCACGGCCGGAGTACGCCGTACCTTGTGTTAGCCCATCTCGGGCCCTTCTGCTGCCAGAGGCAACCTACTGATGGCTCTCACGGCGGGTTGACTGCTCCACCTGGAGGATGCCTCTCCTCTTCTGGACAAAACGAGAATGCTCTTCCTGCATGCTCAGAAGCAATAAAAAGCCTCTGAAGTGGAGCGTAAGGCAACTCTTTAAGCACCCCACAAATGGGAATTTACATCAAGGAAGGGTTGACACAAAGTGTTTTCTTAATTGCTGTATTCCTCTTCAGTTCACAATTCCTTACTACAGAAATTTATATGAACTCAAAGCCAAAATATTTCACCAGACAGCTGACTTACAGGGGGTGTTTTGCCTTCATCCGTCTCTGTAGCTACTCCAACATTCACCTCACCTCATATAAAAAAAGAGCAAAACCCATTCTGTTATCACAGTTAAACATTTGACACATCATTCCATTTTTAGAACAGAAACTGGTTTGATGTTTTGCATTTATATCCAAATAAAACATCTTTCTCTTCTTTCATATCTTATGCATGTGTGCCCCAAGCTTCTGGTTTGTAATCACTGTTCCATTTCTGTTCAGCAGCAGCTAGAGATTACAAGTTTGCAGATCCTCGCTACAATAGTATGTTTTAAAATAACAGCACGTATCTACTTTCTGAAATCATTAGTTTGTCTCGGAGTGCTCAGAAAAGACAAAATATACCCATTCTGCCCTTTCTTTGGTTACAGACATCTCAGTTATAACTGAGATGTGTTATTTCAGAGACCTTTTACTAACGGACTAATAAAAAATCCTAATTTAATGTTCATGCGTTTGTGTTTTGATGCTTATCATCCATGTAAGAAATGTTCCACAAGCGAATCCAGAGAACTGTTAGATATACTTCAATATCAACTGTGTGTATAGCCAAAAGAAGATGCTATAGGAAGTAAAGCGTTACTATATCAAGCTGAAAAATAAAACCTGAAAAACATGGGCTTTAGTCTGAAGAAAGTTTGATGAAAATACACAGAAAGAAACAGAGGAAGAAGCCAGGAACACTAGTCCCCAAAACAACAACTGGATTGGGCACTAAGAGAAGAAGAAACCCACTAGCAAACGCACCCACTAAAAACACACTCCCAAATTGCTTCCTAAAACTAGTCCTTTGCTACACAACTTGCAGAAAATAAACAAAAATTTCTACAGTTGCTTATTCAGAGATAAAGGAGACTGCAGTGTGAATTTTTCAGGTTCAGCAGAATTAATGATCCCTAAACTGTAGCGGAGTATGCAACAAATCAAAGTGACATACACCGTGCAGGATTCAGTCAGTATCAGTCACAGACTGTGCTTCAACTACATCCACATACCAAGAAAATGAGCATATTGGAAGGAATCCACTCCAGGATACCTAAGCCTAGAAAAAAGTCATTACTTTTACTCACAGCTGTGTAGAATAATCATACTGTATACAGGTGACTTGTAAAAGTGGATTAATTTTATAACCTCCCGAGAGCTGCATTTAGCAACCATATGTTAGTCTACTAAATTAACTGTGTTTCTATTGCTGTTTATTTGGTAGCTCTTAATCAAAAACTAGTTCAGGAAAAATCTATAGACTGAGCACTGGAATTTATGCATAGCATGAGACTTTTATTCCCATCTCTGGATGCAAACCAAAACCCCCAAAAAATTATCTGTGGTGCTTTGTTTGAGCCAAAAGCTTTATTAATCAAACATCTGTGCAAATGTTAACTAATCATTGTCATACCACTGCATAGTAAATAAACACATGCTGATATTTCTATTTTGCAGAAAAACATGTCACTTTCTCAGCAGCCACAGAATAAACCATTGCAAAAATTAGTAAAAGTCATAACTTCCTAGTTTTGCACACTTCACTCTTCAGATTTAAAGCTTCTTTTGCTGATTATACTGTTACTGGATGTTTTCCATGTGTGATTTTTTACTCCATTTTCAGCATCAAAGTTGGATGAGAAAGTTAGGCATGTCTGTAAGAAGTAATATTCTTTCTGTAGGAAAATCCTGTATTCTAGCCAGAAGATTTAAATTGTTTGCATTTCAGTATGTTAGCCAAAAATATGTTAAAATGTCGCTTTGGGCCACTGAATAATTTTTTTAACCATTCTATCTGCTTACCTAGCCATCTTTTTCCATGTTCCTCTTCTTAAATCTATACCATAAGCCTCAATTTTTCCCAGGTAGCCGCTCATACTAGGAAGCTCTCCTGTCTGCTCTTATCAGTTTAAGACTGTTAAAAAAAAAATAAAAGCTGCTATTCTTAAGCACCCACCGCTGCTTTCACTGCTGCTAGGCAGCCACAGGCTGTCTGTCCTGACTCCTTGCCAGCTCCCTCCCTGTGTCAGAGCGCAAGAGAAGCAGCCAAAGCCAGGGAGGGATGCGGGGAGCCGTGGAGGCACATGTCTAAGTAAATAGATGACTGATAATGGCATTCACCAGGCTATTTCGGCAACCTCATGCATATGCCCACGGACGAGGAAGGCTGATGGAGGGAATCCAAGGGCTCCAGGCTTCTTCAGTTCTCTGTGACTTCCAGCCACATGGAATAAAAAGGCATCTCAATATAGAATGAGGGAAATTGGATTTAAGTCCCAAACCTAGATGTCTGGTTGAAATGAGGTCTTAGGAACACAAGCCAGGCTGATGCTGCCTGCAGCAGGTCCCAGAGCCCTCTGAAGTCTCTTCCTAGAGGTCTGTCACCAGCAGGTCATAGGATGCAACAGGAAAGACGGTGCAACCGAATGAACACCTATTTAATACCTTACCTTGTCCTTTCCGCATGCACAAGCATTATTAACCGTGCACCATTCAAACACTGCTCTAGAATCAGTCCTTTCTGGGGCTTTTCAGAGCTGCTAATCACTTGAATATTGAGCATTTCCAAACATTATTTAACATACCTTGGACAACAGCTTTATGAGTTAAAGATAAGGAATTATTCACTGTTACAGAAGAGAAACAGACAAATTAACTTTGAGAGCATCCATTAATTGTGAGTTCCTGATATGTGATGCCTAATAACCTTTGGCTTTTTCTCTGAATACGTAGCGTTTTATAACATCTTCTGTATGCCACTACTGATCCTCATGACTAGCTGCCACTGAAAAAGACTGGTATAGTCAGACCCCAGTGGTTTCACTTTGGCATCCAGAAAAAATAACAGATCAGACAGGGGTCAGAAGAGGAAGGACATGTGTGATTCAAGCAGCTGCAGACTCCTCGTGACCGGCCCTGCACCACATAACAACTCCATGGCATGGACACAGACAGGACACAATTCTTCAGGACAGTGTTATCCGACTGTACCCGTGAAATGGCACTGTCTCCAACTATGCCTCTTACAGGGGAGCACAGACCCTGCTAGGCATTTCCCATTTAATAACATTCTTACCTCAATATTTTGTGTGCAAAAGCAGGTAGAAAGTAACAAATTCTAAGGTCGAAATAACATGTCACTTGACATCTATTGCTCTGCCTTGGCGTTGCATTCACATACCACCATATGGTCTTGCCCTCAGAGCAGGGGCTCTCCTCTGTTGTGCGCCTAGCTCAGCGCTCAGCGCTGCTTAATCTTCACTGAGCCAGTGGAAAATTACTGGAATTAACAACACAGAGTTGGGGAGCTTGTGTGATGGGTGCTCCTCCATCAGTGTTGGAAGATCACAAGGTCTGGACATGACACTCTGTAGGTTCAGAGCAGTATTAGCATTTAGAAGGCTTGTTTAAACTTATCTGATCTCTCTGCTCTTAATAAATGTTGTTAATATTCTACAAATAAGATCTAGATGATCTGTTAATCAACAGCCACTGTTGAACAAACACTACAAATGCACTGTAACAAGGTAATGCCAGCAGAGAAAGTAGGAGTTAAATCAATCTGATGTAAAAGATCCTTAAATATAGCCTGAAAATACATTTTGTTTGGAAATTGTACTGCAAAAAATTTAATAAAATGCCAGGCCTAATCACATATTAGGGACCTGATTCCCACCTTCCACTTTCATTGAGCAATTAATTATTCCTTGAGAAAACTCAGTTTTAGTTTTTCTCACTTTAAAACCAATTTTCCTTCCAGCATGTGTGGTTCACAGTGACCATTTTCCTGCCATACTGTGCTGTCAAGACCATTCATCAGAATACCTGCGGCTCCAAATGATGCAATTGGCACATGAACAGCACTTGAAAAAGCAGCATGTACCTTATACCCAGTGCAGCCATCTGCACTTTCGGGAAGTGTGCTGGTGCTTTGAGAGTAGTTAACGGGGTAGAGGTTGCAGGATCAGAAGCAGAAAATCTTTAGGAAGTTTTACATTTTACGCCCTACTGAGATTCTCCAGTGGAGCCATGAGAACTCACCCTCCGACTATTGTTACAGTCTGCACCTTATCAAGCACATTTCCTTCCAGGTGAGGACATGCTAAAATGCCTTGGACTGCTCATAACCACCAGTAATAACCAGTAATTCTGCAACTGAGCTAACTTCTTGACTTCAGTGGCTGTTTCCTCTTTTCTACTTGGCTTTTCTGTAATACTGTCAACTTTCTCCGTTGCTTAAGGGATTTGTTTCTCTGCGTGGATGAATGCTGACACGTATAATGATGATGACACTTATTACCATACTATACTAGCTGGAATCAAATGTTTTAACAAAGCATCTTACAACAGGTGAATTCTGTCTTGCTTGTGCGAAAAAATGTCTTTAGGGATGATTTTCAGAGCTGCTAATCATAACAACTCACTTAACATCAAGATCTATGGATTCATAGCACTTCTACTGATCTGTTCATTAGGATTTTTTTCTAGCACTCCTTTGATTTCAGGTTCAACGTTTGCACAATTTATAATATCCCAATAGACAGGAAAAGATACACGGCAACATTTTTTTTTGTATTGTATGACTTCTATCTTTTCCTCCCCTCGTAATCGTTTTTCTCTGCTCCTACTTATGACTTCATTCCTTATCCTTCTCAAACAACTTCTATTCCTTCGATACCTTAAATCTTGTGAATGTGTTCATTTTCTCCTTTCTTCACACTTCTGTGTCACAATACTGCCAAATTGCCATCCTTCCATCTTTTCTATGTTAATGTAACTATGATTACACAACTTATGATGTTCAATGTCATAATAATTTAGATACAAATCATACCTACTGTAGCAAACCTACAAATGACTAACAGCTACCTTTTCCCTATCTTGGCTATGACTGAGCTAAAGAAAAGGCTCTAAAAAGATGCTGATGTTAAACTTCAGTCTCTCTTAAAGCTGCAGTTGTCAGGGACGTAATACATAGTAGGGGAATGTAAGTGGCAATGCAGAATATGGAGCGGGAATTTTAACTAGCAGGTTAAAATGGAAATACCCTAATGGGTGTAAATTGGTAACTGAAAAGTTGCCATCCACATTGGGTGATTTGCAACTTGGGAAAATTAAAGCCCAACCTTGAGCCCGAGGAGACACCCAATCAAGGCACAAAAGCTCTACCGAAGCAGCAAAGGTGGCACCAAACCAGACAGCCCTGCAGCCTGCTTGAGGTGTTCATAGCAGGGAAGACTGTCAGACCCCACAGGAGGCAGGTCTAAAAAGTCTTGTGGAAAGGGAGACAGGAGATGCAGAAAGCCACCAGTTTATCTTCAGGAGCAAAACTGGGTCCTGGTTGGACCACTGGGTTGAAAGGGGCACAGAAGCAGTAGGAAAATAAGAACCAGCCTAAGTGTGGGAGAAAAGAGAATGTCAGACATCAGAAAAAACGCTGTGAAAGAGCCGGAGCGATGGGAAATGCCGGACTAAAGAAGTAACGTCCAGGAACGAGGTGAGAAAATGGGGCTCCTCCTTCCCCGACACAGCACTCCTCGCACATTATAGACTGGGAAATACAAGGGCAAGGTTAGCTATATGCTCTACTGGTTTAGACAAGCAGGCAAAGGTGTATCCTGCTGGTCTGCTGTCCATCAGACAGCTCCTTAGAGTTTGTTGCCAGTCTTTTCTGCTAAGGAGAGTGATCTTGCTCTGGTTGGACACAGTCAGCTTTCAGCTGGTAGCCTGAAATAAGGAAGCCTGATCTGCTGCTATTTTTCACAACTGCAATGGCTATAGAGAAGACCACAATCTACAGGATATGCTAAGAACGACTTTGAAATACCTGAATGAGTTAATACATAAAACCCCGTAACAGCTAAGCCATTTCCTTCAGTGCCCAAAAGAAAACCAACTAGATAAACTAAGAAATCTGTCAACCAACTGAACTGTCACTCCCATACTCCCCTCTGCTCTATCTCATTTGTTTTTGCAGTAGCACCATATTTTTTCTGGATATTTGTACAGGGTTTGATAGGAAGCATCTCCAGTCCTGAGGACACTCCAGTGATAAAAATAGCTTTATCAATATTCACAGGTGCTGACAAAATCGTATGCTCAACTATACATTATTTCTTGGCAAGTTTGAGAGCTGCATCTTTTTCCTGAACAAAAAGACGGTGGCTTAAAGATTGATTTTCTCTGCCTTTTTCTACAGATATATTACAAGCTGCTAAATAGTATTGCTTTCCTGTTACTCCTGAACACTACAAAGATGCCACAAAACCTCAATAGACTACTTGTAGCAGAATCTAAGTTTTTAAAGGAGTGAACTTAGGCAAAAGCTAGACTTGTCTCTACGTACACGAATTTTCTGTGATACTGTCCAGATTTATGCAGTGCCAAATTAGCAGCCAGACTTACCAAAGACAGGAATAACAAGGCTATTTCAGACCTCAGCACTCCCCTGCCCCACAAGAGACAGCAGTGGAGAGCATGGGTGAGAGTAGTGGGAGCTACACAGCAGCCCTGGAAAAAAAAGTGTTTTAGCAGGGTAAGGATTGGTGTGGAGTCGTTTTTGTCCCCCCCCTGCAAACTCCCACCATTGTCTTACTGCCTCCTGACTGTGTTGCCAGAGCTGGGTGCAGCATCCCTTTCTCATCACAGCTCTGCTTCCTATGCATGACATCTCTGCCTGCCCCCCCCCTTAATGAGAATGATTCTGGCTAAATAGACCTACCAAGCCTGCATACATTTCTTTTCAGTGTTCGTCTAAGTAGCTCATACTTAGACATTCTATACATTTTCAATGCCTCCTGTACATCACTATCATTTGTTTGCTTACCACACTTAAAACGGAAGAATATTTTCATTCCTTCATCACAGACAGAAAAGCAAACAACTGAATGGAGCTGAATCAAGCTCCTGTAATTAAATTTAAACAAAAATACTGCCTGTGCAAACCAACTTTTTCAGTAATTTTTAGTGCTCTTACCACTGAGATGATTGCTGCATCCTTGATCGGTTAACCTTCAAAGATTACATATTCTGTTCACCGCAACATTTTAAGAGGACGTTGCAAAAAATTGAAAAATCATATGCTTCAGTTGATAGCAAAAAGCTGGAAAACAATACCATTGTCAAGTAGGCTAAGATGACAGCTATCACAAACAATCACTGTGTCAGTAATTAAGCAGTCTTAAAAGCAAGTTATCCACTGACAATGCCCAACGTTCGTTCCCTTTTTCCCCACCGCATCCTCAGAGCTAGGCAGACAAGCTGAGAATAATCTAACGTGCTACGTGACTGTGCAGTGAAGTTTTGTTTCCTAATTATAAATACCGTGCCTGCGCCCAGACAAAAGAAATCCCACTGAACTGATGTAAGCTTCTCTCATAAAGAGCTGCAACGGAATTAAAATACAGCTGCCCCCTTTTCAGTAATGAGGTCCTGGGTGCTTTGCATCCTGCTGACAAACATTTCCCCTTCCTCTGCCTAAAGTAACTGCAACAATAGAGCCGTTAATCAGAAAACCTTCTGCATATCAGCCTCTCGGAGTAAAGAGACGCTTACCTTTCTACGGACTTGAAGAGGCCTTTCTACTGGGAAAATAATAAAGATGCTTTACTGCTGCACTTCAGCATCCCTCTCTCTGTAGCAGTTTACTAGGAATACAGATCCTCCACCATTTTCTTGTCACGTGGTTGGTGGTACTGCTAAATAAGGGTGATCACCTGCCTTCAGATAGCTGGCTGTGGGAACCAGCAGCTACCGGGCTTTGGTTAAAGGAGCGCTTCAATGAATGCAGAGCTGTGCTGCTTCTGAGGTGAAAATTTTTATTCCCCCCCCCCCCCCNAGCTTTGCCGGAGCATCACCAAACTTTGATACGGCGAGTCAGCTGGCTGTAGCGAAAAGCTCCCTGCTGCTTCATTTCAGAGCCCGAGGAAAGGTTGTGACGAGAGGCTGCATGACAAAAGTTCTTACGGATTCAACCCGTCTCAGCCCTCATTTCTGTTTGCATCGGTGATTACAGAGCACACGCATATTCAAACATGCTTTACATAATTTGTTCGGTTTGCAGTTCAGCTATGGGAGTGCATATGCAAATTAAAAAAAAAACAAAAAAAAACAACAAAAAAAACCCCAAAAAACCAAAATCAACCCAACCAACCACCAGTTCAGAAGGCAGGGTGGATGCTGGGAACACAAATTGTACGAGCCCCAGAAAGCAATGCTTATGGCCTGTGCTCCTGACTGTGCTTCTTCGGGGTGTGCTCGAAGGAAGGGCATTTCTTCCCCTGCAGTGCAGTCCTGCAGTCACCTTTTATATAAGCCTGTTGGGGGTAGTGTCCCTAGAAACCCCAGGTTTCTTTCCAAATGCAAAACAGCTTTCAATCCTGTTCCCTCACCGTCCTGTGGGGATAAAAGAGCAATAGGCAACCGGCCCTAGGACGGCCTCACCTTCAGCTAGTTTCTCCCTTCACACCGCCCAACACCTCCTTGAAGATGAGTTATGTGAGAACTGGAGATGCTTTCACATCAAATCGCTAAGCCATAAGCAATCAAAAACAAACAAAAGCCTAACCCCATTTTCATTTGTCAGTACAGCTCCACGCTCACCTACAGCACAGTGCAAATAAAAATGCAAAAAAAAAGTGGCTTTCACCTTGTTCTTCATGGAGGTAGTAATCCCAAAGTTCTCATCATCTGCCTGCTGCAGATCTCATGAGAAATCAGTCCCCACCTGCTGTTTTCAAGAACAACAGGCCAATGCCAAGCATTTTGAAAAATTAGAAGATCATCACCAATGTGAAAATACATTTCTAAAGAGGACACTACTGCAGACATGTGATCTTTGATGCTACTGTCAGCTAGCTCCACATAAAATTTCCAACAATGGGGATGTTTTTTAGCACTTTTTCAACTGGACAATCTTTAATTAATTTGAAATCAAAAGTCCAGACACCCAGAATCTGTACCCAGGAAATAGAGTTATAAAGTATTTATGTACAATAGAAGTTATTAGTAGTATGATTATGATGAAGCTATGAAATTAGTAATGTGTCAGAAGCTATGGCATTGATCCTCCATGCTCAGAATGACACCAAATAGCTTTGAGATTTTAGGATGCTCTGCTGGGACCCACTAAGCTCACTGGGGCTCACTGTCAAAGCCAGGTCTGCATCAACAGGGTTAAGTTTCAAAGCTCATTAATACTCTAGGCTGAAATCTCATGTCATTGATCACACTGACTGGAATAAATTATATAGTGAATTAGCTCAGAAAAACGTAGGGTTTTGAATAGTAGGGGAGTTTTTCATGCAACCACTAAACCACACTAACATACACTAGGTCTTCCTACTGTAACAAAGTGGGTCTATCAGCCCAATCTCACAATACAAGTAAAATGTCAGGATTTTTTACTGATTTTTTTTTTTAGGGTTTTTTTTTTCCTTTTAAAATTGTTTTTCAGTCACTGAAGTGTTGTCCTCTTCTTGTTAAAAGGTTTTTATAAAGTACTTGGTATTTGGCATGTCAATATTAATGCTATTTTTACAAAAATGCGATCACCACCATATTGGCTGCTGCTATTGTTTAACAGCTGGCTCTGCAATGGAAAACTGGGTTTTTAGTTTTAATTAATTTTCAACCTCCAGATGGTGACGGAAAATACTATATCACCCCAAAATTGGTAACAAAAAAGATGGCTGTCATGACTTCATAGGTCAAATCAAGTAAAGGGAACAAAATGGTGTTACTAAAGCCCATGCATGAACAGCGTATGTTGTTACTTCCATCAATAAAAAAGGTCAGCAGTGAGATTCACTGACATTAAAATAGATTATTACAAATTACTATTTTTAAAAAATAAAATGTTTTAATGACTTTACAGCTGCATTGTTGGAAAGTTCCCTGCTCTGAATCTGTCCCAGGGATTATTCTGTTTTCACTGAAGCAACATCTTCGCAAAGGCTAATACATAACATAGAGCTGCTAATACATAATGTATATTATTATAATGGTATGATATATAATAATGTAAAATACATTAATTATATCGTTTCCCACCCTAAACTCAAACGAACATTGAAATCTCAAGTTCTGAGCCAGCAATCTTAAAGCATTCTTGCACATGCCAATCTAAACATCTTGTTTAGTTTCAATGCACTCTTTTACTTTTGTTACAAGGCATTAACTTTCATTTATATGGGCTTTTCTACAAGCAACCTTCTCAGTTGCTCCTTTCCTTACGTGTTTGTTTTTAACCTTTGAAGTGTGCTCCTTTGTGTTTTGTCAATTGTCATGCTTTGTGCTGTGCCACGTGGAAGACCTGAGTTCAATTCGCATTTCATGTCTGTAATCTTGTAGTTCAGCAGGAGCTGGAACCACCACTGAAGCAGCATGCCTGGTCCCCAGAGTGCCTGAAACCGCTTTCCTGCAAATCTGGCCAATTAATAAACATTCTTGACAGGAGTGAAAGATGACAGCCCCACGGGTATGCAAGAAAAAACGGAAACAGAGGCATCCAAAGGGAAGTAAAGGTTACTTTGCAGAATGTGGCCCTTAAACCTACACCAGATTTTCAATCCTTTAGGCTTCCCATATATAGGAGCCTGCTTTGCCCATTAAAGCAAGAAGCAAACTCAGGCCCCCTAATTCATTGACTTATCCTGGCTTTGGGATGACAGGACAGACATTTTGAGAAAATACTGGGTGGAACCCTTGGTCCACTGGAGTCAGTGAGAATTTCTTCCCTGGTTCCAGTCCATCAGTATTTTAGTTCAGTACTGAACATTGATATTTTATTTGAATGGCTTTGAGATATATGATGTGCATTTGGCAAAATCACAGAGGTAGCAGAGTAGTCTCAGAACTCTTATTAATCTTGAAAGAGTCACAGATTTTTCTTTCATTATATTTTATTATCTTTATTCACTGTCAACCACAGGCAATGTGATGAAAACAGGCTTCTCTATTAAAAATTTGCTGGACTGTTCACAGTACTGGGCAGTTTTAATAGCTAACAGTACAACAATGGTCACAGAGAGATATTTTGGACACAGACAGTGAAAGAACTGTTTTCCAGACAGTCACTATACAAGTGAGTAGAAAAGACTGATTCCTGCTTCTTTGAGAACATGCTATCAGAAAGATAAATTAAGCTTTCTTTTGTGGAAGCCCTGTTCTAGTGGGTTAAATAAATCCTGGCAGTTATTCAAAATAAATTGTCTTCCACTCATTTTTGCCACCAATTTTCCCATTTTTTCCCCCAAACCCTCCAAACATCTGTGCCCTTATCTCTACTGCTCTCAGTACTTCGTATTGCTCACATCAATGCTTCATTTCCTAGAATCTCCCCCAGCTCTGTCTAACTCTTCCTACTAAGGAAGAAGATAATCCTTGCCTACAACCAAAGGTAAGAGCAAGAATGATCTGGTATACACAACCACTAACACACCTTAAGGAGTGTGCTGGTAGGTAAAAGCCAGCATAGGCACCCGCAGTGTTCTCCCTCTGCCTCCTGACCACTCCATCACCACCGAGCTTCATACAGCTCTGTAAGATAGGATGGCTTCTATCAGGAGGAGAATGTCCTCCAGTCTTCATAAATTTTAACGCTGGCACACCTCCAGCCACCGCAGCAGCAGCAATGTACATTATTCTGCCTACCCAACATTCGTACTGCGCTCCATGAATTCTTCCTTTTTAAATGTAGTCACTCTTGGCTGCTCACATACGGAAAGAAGTATAAAAAGCTATTTTCTTTATGGAAAGAATGACATTAATTATGTGCTATCAAATCTTTTTGTACTTTTTTATGAGGCCAAAGAAACCTCTAGGGTTTATTATTTCTGGTGTTTGTATATTACTGAGACAGGTTTATATCTTTTCTTCAGTGTTTTAATGCTAGCGAGCATCCTTATACTTTACTTCTCTTCCTGCTGCTGCTTTTTCTTGCAGAAGAAAAACAGGACAGGAGGGAAGAACTTTACCACCAGTCACAGACTTTCTTAAAGCCCACCTGAGCAGCCGGAGAGTTGTTATGCTTGGCATTGGGATGAAGGGGACAGTGACCAGCAGACATCAAGATTTTAATCCACTTCTTCATTCTCATTTTTGTCTATGCTTTCTGTTTCAAAACTTTAATTCCCTCTTCTACAAAACTGTCAATTTCCGTAGACAAAGTGACAGATACTTTCTGGACGAGAGCAGAAAATAATGCAAACTGTATTGTTTACTGACCCTTATTCCACTACTAAAGGAACCTACTTCAGCACAGTATGCAAGCACAAACCTAAGTTTTTACTAAATAGGGACGTGTGAATAAACTGTAGATTCAGAAAGGGGCTTAGAAGGCAGTTACTGAGTAAATGCCTCCATAAACTTGGGACTACCAATTCAATTGTCCATTAGGTGGGATGTCCCCATCATCTGTTTGAGTACAAATGATGAGTTTCTTTATTCTTCAGAGATACTGTGTTTGTGCCATATGTAAATATATGAAGATGAAGTACATACCTAAAAATAAGGAATCTAATTTCCATACCCTGTCAAGGGTTTAGATGAAACAACCAGCAGGCCACGAGGAAAGCTTCCTTGCAGGAAGCAAAGGCTGCACTAGAGAAAGCCCCGGATTCAGGAGCCACTTCTAAAAGCACTATCACAGAGATGGGTGTTACAGGTTCAGAATGCAAACTTAAATGCATAAAGCAAAAATATTTGACAAAACAAAAAAATGAGCAGAGAATATAACCCATGCTCAGGGCAAAGCTACCCAGCCAGACCTTCAGATTAAGGGTGCCCAATTTTATGATACCAAGCAGGCTTAATTAAGCATAAGCGAGGAAACAGACTACTCAGTCAAGGCAAGAGTCATATTTAGTGAAGAATCCAAGAAAATTTCCTGAGTCAAAATTATGGCTTTTCAGAAGTATAAGAATTCAGGCAGAAGGACAATTCTGAGAGCTGAGTATCAGTTACTTGGACTTTGGTTCAGTTCTACCAAAGCCTACTTCAAAGACGTAAATCTTTGGTGGACTCAGAGCCTGATGACTAGCACCATCAGGCCATCCAAAACCACTATTGCAATAAGAACATGAGAAAAGCCTCAGTTTCTTCTCTTATGCGATGACACCAGTGTTTCTGTGCTAGACCTCCCACAGGGTGGCAGTTCTGCTGTATCACATTGTTTTAAACTTTGTCGACCAAGAAGGGCAGTTAGTTTCAGACTTAGAAGCTGCACACTGAGGTATGTTTTAAGAAGGAACTTGTGTTTTTAAAACTGTCAATGAAATGCATTAGAAAGCACTTCTAATTACACACTTCTACCAAATCAGTTTCTCTTTCTTCAGCTGATTATGTAAGAGTTTTAACGAAATCAACATATAATCTAGAAATAATTATTTCCATATGTGTTTCATCCTTTCTACCACAATATTTTTTGTGTGTTCCTTTGGTTTCAAAGGAATCAAGGCCTCCGTGATCATGCTGTGGGCATGCGTAGGGATATCTGCTTGTGTCTCTGCTATCCCGTTATCTGACTGACTAAAGACACAAGCTTATTACAAGTTTATTGAACATCAGCTACCAAGCACAGGGGAAACTGAGGGGAAAATAGCACCATAAAAGCAAATCTCTAATGATATGAAATCCTTATACAAGAGCAATATTTTTAATAACATTAATGGTGGGAAAAACTTCCATTAGATTTCAGACCTTATAATCAAAAAAGTCTAACAAAAAACCATAAACCCAAAGGAAAGTAGATTTTACTGGTCCCGCACTTCCATAAATAATTATTCATATGGACGCTGAACAACTTCCTTGCTTTTCTTTATTTCTCTGGGCTCCAATATCAATAGTGTTAAGGAGAGAAAATGCCACTGCTATCCACTGGAAAGGCATTTGGTATTAAACAAGCATTAAACTTCTGTGTCAGATAAGAAAAAAGCCTATAGTGGAAGCTATATATACATATATTCTATACCAAGAACTGCTGTATCCTTTCCTTGCAGGATTCACCATATTCCATCATGCATTTAAGTTTTCACTGAAAACACTCTTCCATTAACATGGTCCAGTTTTGGACTTTAATGTGGGAATCAGTCTAATAGAATATACTAAGGCCTAAGAATAACAAATGTACTACATCTGAAACACCAGTGCAAACTATTATGGAGTACAAGATCTAAGTTTTTACTTTGGAGACTTACAGAAATTCCTAAAGAACAGCAAGGTTCTTCTCAAAGTGGATCTAGAAATTCATAGCAACAAGATGTTAAAAACCCCTATAAATCCATGGCCATAGGAATGATTTTTCTAGTGCAAGTTCAAAAATCAGATGCTTTTCTTGAGGTATCTATCAAAGAATCTTACTGCTTCAAAGTTATCTCAACTCCATTGGGCTGATTTATAAAAATCATCAGACACCTAGACCAGTATTCTTTTCCCCTCTAAGACCATCATAGGCATATAAGCATTGCAAGTCAAACCCTGGGATGCAGTTTGTGTGTAATTAATCAGTGTGACTTAAGCAGGGTCAACATCTGGCTGCTTTTAATTTAAAATGCTTTATGGGAGAGAGAGGAGTTGACAGCTGATTTTTTCATGTCAGATTTGCAAGCCTGCAACTAGCCAGCACCTCTAAACAACCCCTCCTCTTTCCCGTCCCATTCACCATTTATTGTGAGTAGAGGTGGTAAGCATTTTTTTATTTGAAGATTTTCACTAGAAATTACTGGTTTGTCAAAAAACAGCTTTATTCATTGAAATTAGTTGGTTTTGATGAACTCCCAGTGAAACCCTGCAGAGATGATGGAGGAAGATGACTTCCAGGCTGTGGACTAGTCCTAACAAGCAAACCACCTCAAAGTCAAAGGACATCTAGTTTTCCTAGATCTGCAAATCCCAAGCCACCCTTCCACATACTAACGTGGATTCAAAACAACTGCTTGGGGATTTTGCTTGTTTTCCTTCTTCCAGATTTCTTTTTTGTGGAAAATTTCAAAATTTCTACTTTTCCTTCTGGAATGGAATTTGGAAGCTTGGAGGATTGGGTGCAACAGAAATGTTGTGCCAACCAGCTCAACTTTTGATAGTTTCAAGGTCGAGCACTGAGCGTTTGGTTTACCTCAGACCATACAGAACTGGGGAGTGCTCATCTTCTGCTAACCCTTCTGAAGATTTGCCTCTTTCTTGAGGGCACTAAATGCTAACCTGCATCAATAAAAGCTGTCACTGCCCTACAGAAAGAGAGCCCCTCTCATCTCATATTCTCCTCAGTGCTGTCTGTCTAGTTAGATTGAAGTGATTTCAGCCAGGGGCAGTGTGTGAGGGCAAAGTATGCTCTGTATACTACTCAAAATTTTGTCTGTCAAGAAAGCGTCCTATACAGGTGTTCAAGTTTAAGCCTGCAAATGACATCATTATATTTCAGAGTTTCTGAGACTGGGGCTTCTGTTTAGCATGAAGCCAGCACTTACCGTATATTAAAAATAGCTCAGCTGTAACAGTGTCTGATCTTGTGGTAATGATACACTCCTTGAAAAATGTGTGAAAATCTGTGAAAATGTGTTTAGACGGGAGATATTTTAACAAGTCAGGGGGAAGATAAATCACAGATATTGCACTATTCATTCCTGAAATCTTAATAAAATGTGAACTGTTTGGGGTGTGGAGGGGGGTAGCAAAAAGCTATGCTTTTCTGTCACAGACTATTTGTACATGCTGTTATCAGGGTTATATTGTCATACACAGGCATGACACCTTTAAGGGAGGAAAAAAAAGCCTACTGCTAGAATTGCAAAATTGTTAGTGAAAACTTCAAAAAATAAAGTCTAAAATGAACTGCAAGCCAATTAAAACCTGATAATGGAAGTTGTGAACGTGATGTGTATTCTACACTGAACTAATAAGTGCTTGGGAGAAATTTGAAAAAAAATAAAAAATCAGTCCTGCATTTCACACAAATGATATGTTTCCACAGGTTTCATACCACGTATGTTCTTTTGGTTAAGTGCAGTTCGAAAGGAATAACAAGTACCAAGCAGTTACACCCCCTAGTTTTATGTGTACTGGGAAGATTCTTTTACTGTACACAAAAATTTCACTGTACAAACGCAATGCCAGATTCCTGCATGTTAAACTGCAGCATGTCAGTTGCAGATGCTCAGGAGAAATGAGGTCAGACTTCCACACTTGCATCTCTGGAGCTACCCGAGAGGTCCACTGTAGCAGCTACAACCTCCTCGTTGTAAAAAATGAGGAGTCAACACGAGAAGCACCCTCTCCTAAACACTACAGGAAACGGAGTCAAGAGGGTCACTTCTCTCTCAACATCTGGTGACACAGCAGAGAGACAGCAGGCAGTAGTAATTCTGTCAGCGCCGAGGCTGCACATCCACCAAAGGCAGGTGGGTGCAAATATACTCAAAATGCCTCAACTGCCAGTCCAGTCCAAACAGATAGAAATGCTGCTCTGACCTGACGACAGCTTGGAAATAACCACAAAGGCCATAATTTTCCACCATCCTTTTCTTTCCTCGATAAGCAGCACCTTTTTCTGACCCTGGGCCTTGACCTTGTCCTGTCTTCCTTCTCAGCAGTTTTGCATTAGGCAGAGATAGTACTTCACTTCGATCCCTCCATAATCTCATCACTGGCGTTGAATACGGACTGGCGATATCACCAGTACCTGGCTTTGGCCTGCATTCCCTGGCCACATCTGTTTCAGATTTAAAGGTATATTATGAAGTCTATGGGACTTCACAGAAGGAAGACAAACTTATTCCTGCAAGGAAGTGTCCTTACCAGCTTACTGCACTACAAAACAATCCTAATTTGACTCATATCAAGAAACCGTGAACTGAGGTTCTCTTTTTACAAAGGGAGGAATATAGAGATACTTAAATCATGTAAATATAATTAGTACTTCAGCCTTGAAAGCCCTGCCATCTATTCATAACATCATACACTTTGATAACATTGATAACAAGTGAAAAGAAGACTCTTGAAAGGAAACAGGTTGGTCTTTCCTTACCCTGATTGTTGACTCGGTTCTCTTTCCCTGTTGAGAAGCACCGTTTCCTCCTTCATTTCTTGTTCTGTTGCTACGTTATTTCCAAGTCTCTGTTGAGTATTTGCTTCCCATGCACCATCACCACCAGCCACCTGCAACACAGGTGTTCCTGCAATGCCCAAACTCTCATCCTTGGTGGTCAGGCTGCCTGAAGGAGAACACCCCTCATGTTCAAAAGATTTCTGAAGGGGAGTTTCTACTTGAAATTCTGCCCGAGTGTCAAGAATCGATTCCTGTGCTACAACAGCTGCCAATTCTTCACCAGAATGTCCAGACCCTGATTTTGGCATCTGTGACTCAGCAGAAATTTCTTCAGGTGATATATCACTGACTTCATTTTGGCCCAATATAATCCAGCCCTCATCTTGCCCACAGCTTTCCTGTGATCTTTCATCATCCAGGTTTTGAGGCACAACAGAAGAACTTTTTTCTTCTAAATGAACAGAGTCCCATTCAGTCCCACAAACAGAGTGATCTTCCCTTTCATTTGTAATGGACATTGGCTGAAAGGTATCCAAGGAGCCCGGTGAAAAGTCTTCATGAGATTCTGTTTGTTCAGCTACATTAGCTTCTTGAAATGCAAAATCACTTTCATTTCTTTCAAGGGTATCCTTCATTGAAGGTATATTTTCTTCCTCAGTAACAACAATGTAATCCATCTCCAGTGAAGTTGGATCTTGGTGCACCTGCATCCTCACATCTTCCTTACCCTCCGCACTTTTCAGTTCAGGGCTCTCAGAGAAATTTCTCAGCTTATTCTCCCAATGAAGTAGGGTGTCAGTGCCAGCTTCTAAAAAACAGGCAAACAGAAACTCCTTTTAGTTTTTGAATTACTACTTCAGTCACCATGATTTCTTTAAATTAGTACAGTGAGATACAGCTCTTCTCAGTTTGCTTTGCTCTGTTAATGTGTACTTGAATTTTATAACATCATCATCATGATTATTATTGTTAAAGATTATACATTAACACTGCAATAGTTTCCTAAGGGAGAAATGACTCAGTGTCCCGTATGCTAGGTCCTGTACAAACAACAGAAATAATGTTCCTACTTTAATGTTTAAAAGCTTTAGATCTGTCTAGAAGAGCGATGCTAGAGGTCTTCCCAAAGTACAGTGTTTTGTACATCAGGGAGACACACAAACTTCAAACTTCAGTCAAAGCCCCATCATTCAGCAGTAATACTCCAGACATTTCCTTCTTTCTTTGTCCTATGAACTTGCTCTGGAAAACAGGTTTCCTTACCATCAGGTGATCTTTTATCTCCACCTGGTGGTGAGTCGCGATCAGTTGTTTCTGCTTCAGATTTTCCTATTGACATGTCAGAAGCTCCTGGAGTTACTTCACACTCCGAGACTGAAGGTACTAATGTGTGATCTTCCCGAAGGCACTCTGCGGATGTGTCAGACATCTGATCTTTAATGCTGCTGTCTTTGGTCATTAGGATGTCTTCTGCACCTTCCGAAGGAGTTGGCAAAGGTAAAGGTTTTTCCAGAGAAACACTGTCACAAAATGGCTGCTGTAATGAGAGCTCATCCTTTGCACACTCTCTGCTGCCAGCGGGTTCGTCAAAAAATACATAGGATAGTGGAGTATGCACCGCTTGTGACTGGTCACTGGGCATTTCCTTAAACACAGGAACATCATTTTCAATTACATCTTCAGATTCTTTTGCTACGTCATCAATCAGTGGATTACTTGAATCAGACTCATGACCTTCCTTACCACCAGGCAGAAAGGATTTGGGAAAGAATATCTGTTCATCCTTTGATTCCTCTTCTGCTACTTCACTGCCTACTACTGTCAGTATGTTCATTCCACCACATGTGCTTGCCAGGACATTAGTCATTGATGGAACATCATTTTCAATTACATCTTCAGATTCTTTTGCTGCGTCATCAATCACTGGATTACTTGAATCAGACTCATGACCTTCCTTACCACCAGGCAGAAAGGATTTGGGAAAGAATATCTGTTCATCCTTTGATTCCTCTTCTGCTACTTCACTGCCTACTACTGTCAGTATGTTCATTCCACCACATGTGCTTGCCAGGACATTAGTCATTGATGCGTTCCTGATGCTATTTTCTACCCCTGTCTCAGATTCATCCACGCATTCTTCTGACATGTCTAGCTCATCACCAGTTATTGCTGTATAGTCAATATCAGAACCTTTTCCAGCTTCAGCCAAGGCACTAATTTCTTTTGAGCTTTGTTCTGCCCTATCAGGTAGAGTAAAATCCATGGGAACCAAATGCATTTGGGAGGTCGCTGTTTCAGCTGTATCAGTTGGTGTTCCTTGATCACTTGCAGGAGTAAAACTTCCATGGAACGTGTCTTTTTGATCTAAGGATGTCACTTCTAAAACTTCATTGGTAATTTCAGCTGACTCAATTGGGTCAGTAGCAAGTCTATTTTCTAGACCGTATTCTTCCAAAATTGCAGATTCAGGAGGCTCCTGAGTATTAGAAGAGATTAGCTGATAGGATTCATCAGTCTCTCCCTGTTCATAGTCCTGGTGGCTACCACTTTCAGATTGTGTCTTTACCTTCGGCATTACTAACTGACACTTTGAATCAAAATCTGCCTCTGTATTCGTATTTGACCGTGCGTGAACTGGCTGACTATCTTTGTCTTCAGGCTCCATCCCAATCCGAGAAGATGGGGTAGAGGCATGCTTAGCTTCATACTCTTGGCACACATCAGGACTGCTTGATGCCTCTGAAGTATTGTCTTGGTCACAGTGACTTAAGATATCAGGATTTTCACCATCAGATTTCAAAGTGACAATCTGCTCAGCATTAGTCCACAGGTCAGGTTCCACTGAAAAAAGCTGATTACTTTCTTGTGTGTTATCCTGTAAAATATCTGGGACAAGTGCAGTTTGGGGAACTAATATACTCCACCCTGGACTTGACTTCTCTGTCATTTCAAAAGATAAGTCTTCTACAGTGAAAGCACCTGGCAGGGAGTTGTGCACTTCTAGTCTTTCACAGGTGTCCTGCTGTTGTTCTTGAGGAATGAGACTTGCATTTCCCTCATTGTCTTTTGGTAGATCCAGTACAGTGATTTCTTGAGCTGATGTATTTGGCATACCTCGTTCCTCATCTGAAAAAGGATTCTGTGGAGTCAGTTGATTTTCCTCATCTGTGGGAAACAATAGCTCTTTGGAGCCCCCTTCTTCTTTATCCAGTATGAAAGGATCAAATTGTTTGAACTGTACAGTGTCTTGATTTATTTGACTATCAGGAATATTCACAGGATGTACTAGCCTTTCATTTTCTTTTTCATCACTGTCCAGGGGGGCAGGCTGATTTCCATCACTTGCATTAGTGAAATGTGCTTCCGTTAGTTCTTCGTCTTTTGAAGGTGATCCCCAGGAATCCTCCTTATTACTTGTTAACTGGTTTGTTGCAGAGTGACTTGAAACAGAATACTGATCTTCCAATTGCTTCTCTTCACAAGGTTCTGAATTCCACCATTCCGAACTATCATCTGGAAAACCAAATGTTCCTACTGTGGATTTTGGATCAGTTCTTAAATCAGCTTCAGATGACATACTCCACATATCTACAGCTTTTGAAGAATACTCTTCTTTATCACCAACAGCAGACGTTGGTGTAGTATCTTCATTCATTTGATACAAATATGAGTCTTCTCTGCTACCTGTTTTTTCATTGCAAATACTCACCTCAGCTTTTTTCTGAAGTGTTTCACGGTGACCAAAGTATTCAGAAGTCTCACTATGCTCCACTGTAGTCAAGTCCTCCTCCAATACATTCCTAGCTTTAATTGTTTCAGGATTTTCATCAAAGATGCCTACCTGCACCTCCTCTCCCACCTTAGATTTTGCATCTAAATCGTATTCATTTGCTTCAGGACTTGTTGCATTTGATTGAGCATAATTCTTTCCAATTTCAGATGCTCCGTGCTGTTTGTTTTCATTTGTGGAATCTTCATGAATCACTTCTGGACATGCCTCTGAATTCTCTGAATCCTCATTTATGTCAGGACTTGATAAAGAAGATACAGTATCATCATCTACATGGGCATTCCAAAAATCTAAGCTGTTAGGAACTTTGTTCTGTTCAGAGCTTGTTTCAAATCCTTCTTCACATTCATTCCCAAATTCGTTTCTTTTACAAGCATCTTCAAGATTTTTATTATTTTTAATATCCCACATATCCTTACTTCTTTTGTGATGGCTGGCAACTGGAAGGTCTCCCCACACATTCACAGATGCATCACTTAAATCAGGGCTTGTTCCACTTGAGTGTGCATAATCATTTATTGAATCACTCCACACATTGTCTTCTTCCAAATAGCTTTTGATCTGTATATCCTTTGAAAGGCTACTTGTGGTGTTTGCCATTTCAAGGACTTCACTTGCCTCAGGACTTGTTCCCGGAGATGGCAAATCTTCACATGGCTGTGAATTCCAAGGAGTCTGGGGAAAACTGTCATTAAGCATTACACACGGCTCTCTGCAAAGGTTATTAGCAGGTCCTAAATTTTCAGAGTTTTCACTTCTCCTGGAACCTATTTCATGTGAAAATGAATTTTCCACCACAGACATATCTGTAATGTCAGGAACACTGACATATCCAGAAGAAGGACTCTTAAACTCATCGATGAAAGACTTTTCATGAGTCCTGTTCTGTTCTGAGCTATTTTTGAAAGATACTAACTCAGAATTACAAATGCCTGGTTGGTTAGGAATCACTTCATGTAAGCCCTCTTTCACTTCTCCTAGTGCTTCTTGTAGTTCGTTCATCAAAGGAATTGATGTGGCTAGGTGACAACCACTATTTCCAGAGTCATTCCCGATGCCTAAGCTTCCGGGCATTTTAGCAGAATTATTTTCAGGATTATCACTACCCTTATCAGAACTTTCAGAAATACTTTCCATTTCAGGACTTGTTGCATCTTCTGTCACTGTAGTCTCCTTTTCAGCTTTCTCAGAAAGCAGCTGTGATGTTTCGCTATAATTGTAATTTTGTGGTCTGGAGTCATCACAAGATTCATAATTTCTGCCTTCCTCAGAAGCACTTGACGAAGATTCTACATTATTCTCTGACAAGTCTTTCCTCTCTTCCTGACTAACCGGATTGCTTTGATTGGAAAATGACTCATTTTCTGTGACTAACGCTTCCAAACTAACACTATTCCTCATATTTTCTGGGGAGCTGGTAACTTCAGTTGTTGACCTGTTTTCTTCTGAATCTGCGTTACATGAAGATTCATTGTCCTCTTGCACTGGTTTATTACAAATGTCACTAATCATTTGCTGCCCACTGGTCTCATCTGCTCTCTTACATTCCTCTTTTCCTTCCTGAGAGATGACAATGGCATTGTCCCAGCCTTCCTCCCAACCCTGCTCACTCTGTAAGCTCCATGAGTTCAGCTGCGGCACTGAATCCGGACTATCCACCTTTTCATCAGCATCAGCAGTGTTTTGTGCTGCCTTCTGACTAAGTACCTCACTCCCTAAGTCACGTATTTTCAGATCCAAACCATTCCCAGTGTCTGAAGTCGGTGTAGATGTGTCTATGTCTTCTACAGGAACACTGCAGACTGTTTCTACATTCTCAGCTGCAGGCTCTCTAGGATTTAATTCATTCTGTGGTGGTGATAAGTCATTCACTGTTTGATTGTATAGCGGTGTTATTCTTCTGTTTTCAGATATAGAACAATTATTTTCACTGGTATGTATCTCAGCTGAAAAATGTTGATTAGCTATTTGTTCTGAATTAAGGAAAGGCTTAGCATAGGCAGAAAGAGCAGTAATTTCAGAATTTCTTTCTTGTAACTGGGTGACATTATTTAGGGGAGCATTCCAGATGTTTGTGTTTTCAGCACTCGAAAAAAGCATGTTTCCAGGAGATAATGGTTCCTGATTTGCTTTCTCAAGTACATTTGGCTCAGCCAAATTTGGGTTTATCAATTTATCAATAACTGTTTCTTCGTCCAAATCTTTGTCCTCATTTTCTCTTTCATCTTCCACATATGTGGGTGATACATATGAATCAGATGTTGAATAATTGGTGTCTGGTGGAGAAACAACTAAATCTTCACCTATGTTTGATGAACTAAGATCTGAGTGTTTATACAAGAAGGTATCCTCCCATGGCACCACTACTTCTGTTACCTTTTTCCTGATGTTTTTATCATACATATTCCAGTTCTCTATATTTTCAAATTGGTTTGGTCTATGTTTAGTGTCACCAAATGCAGTTTTTTCCTCTGTTTGGAGCTTGGAATTATTTTGCATATTGTTGAAAAAAGAATCTGTATTTTCAGATTTTCCATAATCTTCTACTGAATGATATCTTTCTTTATCCCAGGCTTCTGGAGATACCTGGATAGGTGGATTTTCAGTCTCGTCTGCTGTAATTTCTGAAGAATCTGATAAACTAGTTTTTGATATGGCCCATTCCTCAGGAATATTCAGGGTTTTTTTTTCTCTGTCCAGTTTGGGCATGTTCCATATATTTTCTGAGGATCTAGCAATATTTCCTGCATCAAACTTAGTCCAGACTTCATAAGAGTCTTCAGCTAGCTGACCACCTTTCCCTTCACCACTACACCATGCATCTGATATCACAGGTGTTGGCTGACTGACCTTCCATGGGTCAGTAAAGCTCTCTGGTTCTTGCTTTGTCTCCTCTAAAGAAGCAGTTTGCAAATGTGAATGTTCAGTGTTTTTCTCTTGATTATCATGGTTCCAATTATCTTGTTTAAACTGATTATCCCACAGACCTGCTCTCATGTATTCCATTTGCTTTGGCTGTTTTTGGAGGAATACAGAATCTGAGGCTCTTCTATCAATATGTTCTCTTAGCGAGGGACTTTCTTTACTATCTTTCCATAAGGCAGGGCTCTGAAATACAGATTCCTGTTCACTTGAACTCCATGTATCAGCATTTCTGGAGTCTAGGTCAAAGCCATCCCACCAGCTCCCATATCTAACACGAGATTGAGAATAATTTGTGCCATCTATTTCATTAATTTTTTTAACAACATCTTGTGGGAAAAATAAAGGCTGCCCATTATCTAATGGTGAAGTTTCTACAAGACTGTTCATAGGAGTTGGTGGAATTCTTGAATCAGCAGATTTCAACATTTCTGGTGAAGAAGAATCACCTTCACCTAAATCAATCAAACTTGAAGTTTTCTCACACATTTCTCCTGGGTTCTCATCAAATTCAGCTAAATTGTCTTCCTCATTTGTTGTCATAAGTAAGTCAGTTGAATAATTTGCTGTATCATTTTCTAGCAGGTTTGCCTCATCAAGTTCTTTCTGCACAGTGAGTTGTTGTCCTTCTGATGAATCACTATTAAGGAAATAGTCATCTGCTGGGGAACAATCAACAGAACGAGACGATGACTCGGATGGAGCTGTAACCACAGGTGCTAGATCAAAATTGAAGAGATCAAAGTTATCACTATTGTCTCTAGACTGAGGTTTTTGTTCTTCAGCTATTGCTCCTTCAGGAATAGGGCTATAGGAATCAAAGCCAGGCAGAAGACTGTGATGGGAAGCAGCACCTTCTGCAACAGGGCTATCATCACTAAGGAAAACAGAACTCTCCTTGGAAGACCGGCTGCTTCTAATCGTAGCCAATCCACTGTCTGGACTCACAAGGTCTACATTAACATCAACGTGGGCTTGCATAGATCCATTTAGATCTTGAGGATTTTCTATAAAATTGGCCGAACTGGGCTGTGGTTCTACATCAGAACCATATAACTCCATAATACCAGAAGACCCTTGTGAAAGTGGAGCACTTCCAGCAACAGCTTCAGTAGAAGAAGTTCTACTGTTTGATACCATTTCTGGTTGTCTTCTATTTATAACTTCCTTAATTAGAAGAAAAATTTGATCACAGGTCACCAAAGAATTTTCTTGATGATAAATGAGAATTTGGTCACATCCACATTCTAGAGGATCCAGCTCCAAACAAGGATTCTGACATTCTTCTA
Source organism: Anarhynchus alexandrinus (assembly GCA_008711295.1). Lineage (NCBI taxonomy): Eukaryota > Metazoa > Chordata > Aves > Charadriiformes > Charadriidae > Anarhynchus > Anarhynchus alexandrinus. The sequence continues at coordinate 3,157,578 of VUYV01000029.1, forward strand.
ATTCACAGCAGATCTGTTGAAAAATAGAATGTTTCAAAAGTCATTGCAATCACGGGCATAAGGGCACATACTGACTACTTCACCATGTAACACAGCCATACCTATCTATTCTTATTAAGCTATTCCTTGGCCATTTTGCTATAACAGCCTTATTATGATGCCTAAATAGATGAAGTATTAAAATAGAAGATCAACACAAAATATGTATTATGTAATCGGTCAGAATATTTACTTGAAATTATACCATTAACTTTCAAGTTCACTTTTCATTAGTAAAAAAATCCAAATGAATGTCTAGTTGTTGGCTTAAGAAATCCGAGTAAAATGTGTAAGGGTACATGAGAAAAGTATTTCTAGAATGGGATAAATAGATTCATAAAATAAATACATTTATATTGACCTTGAAAGCAAAAGAGTAATTTAGCCACCTGTCCCTAAAATCAGAACTTTTTAAGACTGAGAAAAGGGTTCAAAAGGTGCCACTGAAAGGATTTCTTCCATTTAGGGACAAATATAGCCAAAAAACTGGACAGCACCCAGCTGATAAATGAACATCCTAGGAATAATTTGGCTTCATTTCATAGCTTAAATTCTTTAGTGATAACATACACATAGATGAGTTCTGGTCATTACCATTTACAATGTGTTTGCTCGTCCTTCACTGCCAAAGACACTTTTGTGTAGATCACAATACAAAACTGAGCCAAAATTAGTAAAAAAAAAAAAAGATCATTCTGTTTTAGCTAAATTGAAAAATCTTGTCTCTTTCTGTGTTTCTTGTAACCATACACTTTTTCTATTGGGCTGGTCCAGAACAATGATAAATATCACAATCTTTCATTTTGCATGATATAAATAATGCAGCCATTTCAAATAGCCACTCAGTTGCCAGCCAACTGTTGCTACTTTTTGACCCCATTTAGTTATTCAACACTCTGGTATACACTACTTTAAAAAAAAAAAAAATTATTTCAGGAAAGACATTATTTGATTCTTTTCCCAGGTACTTACTTGGTTGCCTAGCTCTAAGTTTTCCGAGTATACTGCTATTTGTCGTTTGGTTTGCTTCTCATCTGACAAACAGTTGGCCAAAATGACAAGCACATCAAATCCATATTTATCTATGAATGCTTTCAGATCACCAACGAGACTCCTGTGTAACACGCAGTCCTGAAATATGGTAAGAAATTAAAAGAAATGTCAGTGTCTTTTCCTTGCTCTTTCCACCCAAATCTGTGGTGAAAATAGCCAGAAACATTAATAAGCATCAGTCTCTGTAGCTGGCAACAGAATTCCATTCCATTTGTCAAAACAGTTATGTGCTTAAAAAAAAACAAGAACTGATCTCACAGCACAGTAATGGACTTCTATTTCTGAAGAACACTAAAATACTAAATGTAGGTTTTGCCTTCTTGAAACTGCTGCTGAAACAGGACTTTTACTTCTTCCAGCTATTTGCTTTTGCAAGGTTGCGTAAAAGTAGTGGGCTACCACTATTTCTTGAATAAAAATCCTTTTTTTGTCAGAAAAATAAAAATATTTTGTGAAATTTTTCCTGTCAATATTTCACTTAAAATAACAGATGTTAAAATAATAGAATTGAGGTACAAAATCAGTCACTCGAAAGGAAATTGTATGTGCTAACTTAATTTTGCAGCCCTTTATATGTAACCATTATGATGTTATATGATTGTATACAATTTTACCACAAATTATTCCTTCAGATTCCTTTATTCCTGCTGTGAATTCTGTGCAAGTATTCAAAACAATAATCCCCCCAAATGACAAGAGTAAGGCAAACTAGTTTTAAAATCTCTTTCTGTCAAAAAAAAAATGCTTATTTTCACAAACACCACACACCAAATATGCAGGAGGTAAACACTGCATCTACCATTCCTGTTCTTATTTATACTTGGACTAGCCCAACATTGAATTATCTAGATTTTTCAATATAAACTGTACATCCCTCTTTCTTACCTGGGGACATAATGCGCAAAGTATAAATATCTGCCTTCAGTCCTCAGTTCTGATAACTGCCAGTGAACAGAGTCTTACAAATTTTGTTTTCTGCTTTACGTTTCTGCTATTTGTATTTGAGATAATTTTTTGTCATCTTCTAGCTAATAGTTCTTCTGATGCTGCCAAGCTACACTGGCCCTGAATAAACAGCAGTTCATCATGAACACAACACAACTGTATATGCAGATTGGCATGTTATTCCCCTGCATCTGTCTCCTACCTGATAAATTACTGTTTTGGTTACATATATACAAATACTATTTATTAATCTACTCAAATGTGTCCACAAAATGCGCCTCCCTCCCTGTAAGTTAAACTTAAAACAAAAAAATCTGTTTGTCAAATGCTTTGGAAGTAGATTTATTTCTGAGATTAGAGATTAAGTTACACTTTGATGTTCACATAGCACCTAAGAATTAGTTTTATGTGAAATTCACGCAGATTAATGCACAAAAACAAGAGTTAGCTGTCAGTTTACTGGTGGGCATTCACATATGAAAATCTGAACAGGCGGTTATGGTGAGGAATTATGGCGAATAAGGTTTGAGCGTCCAAACCAGTAACATTTTTCTGAAGACTCAAGTATTGGGTATATTAGAAAAAGTACCAAAGCATGCTTAAGCATGGAGAAGTTATTTCAGTTATTCCATTCCTAACTGCAGTTGGAATAATTAAAATCTATTCAACTAAAAAATTCAAAGATTCAAAGATAAAGGTAAAAAGATTCAAAACCATCTAAAAAGCCCTGATAACTCCTTATCTCAGTTACCCGCTCACAGCCAATTCCAGAAGATTGGGAGGTCACAGGGAAGGACATGGACCAATCAAGGATCTAGTCTGCAACGTGTTTTATGGCTATACAGAAAGTAAAAAAATCATCATTCTAAAAAATGTCCAGCCTTCAAGCATTATGATGCTTTATCTTTTATATTGCTTGTGTCAGCTGAAAAAATGTAAGGAATTAGAAATTTTCCATTAAAATCATGTGACTGAACTGGCAGCCTCATGAAAGTGACGTATCTGCCATCATCTCAGCCCACATTTGGCAGTCACAAAGTGGCAGGCTAGGGAATGCAAAAAATCCAGCTTTCTGCAGTATTTTGAGGGACGAACCTCTTGACATGCCGACATGGCAAGGGAAAATTCTCCTGTCACAACCATGGCCAACTGGCAAGTCGCTATGTGCATGCAGGGCGATGCAGGGAGGTGTCTTCCTAGAGTTTAAGGCCAAGGACCACTAAGGCATCATCGAGCAAGACTATGAACAGAACAGAACAAGATACAACGTTCACATGCCAGCAGTGATTTGTTGTTGGGAATGGTTACCACAGCAAGGGTGTGGCACCCAACACCATACAATGAAAGGTCAGTTCTACCCCAGTCAGAATGGGGACCAAAGATGCAAATGGCCATGGTAAAGCCCCTGGAGGTGCTAAAATCTCAATTTGCCTTGTGCCCTGTTTTTTGCTGACTTGTGTCACACAATCAAGAGCAACACTGAGGAACTGATGCAGCAGCAGGTGATCCAGTAGCCTGCTGCTGTAAGCAGGGAAGTTACCAAGTGTGTATCCCAGGTGGAGCAATTGGACTGGAGAGCTTCACATTGGGCCACATGAATATAAACAATAATGGATCTGTACTACCTATGTAATTACCTGACCCAGCTACTTGAGGTTCTCTCCATTTCTTCCACGCTCTCAAACTTACTATTATTCAGAACGTGTATTTTTTCTTCTTGAGGTTCTCAGCTTGTTGATGACTGAGAGAAGCACGGAGATTAACTCTGAGCAGGGTACCTGTCCCTCTCCATTGGGTACAAGCTGCAGAAGGAGATCAGTTATGTACTACATGTTTTTTCTCTCTGTGCTTCACATCCAGCTTGGCCTTTGGGGTGTGTTGTGCTACACATGTTCCTTGGGGGCAGAATAAACTTGGCCAGGTAACTGTACCAGAGAAGTCTACGGGCAGCATCCACTCAGTACTTGCAATTACATCACTTGTGTGTCCTCGCCTTTATCTAACAGTGCAGCAAAAAGTTCTCATATGAACATCGTTTCTGTTTGACAGCAAGACTGAGGAACGGAGTTGTTTCCTTTTAAGAAAATCCTGTAATAGCTAGAATGATCAAAAGGTGGAAACATCTTCTATGAACAGGATGTCTCCAGCATGCCGTGCATGGATTGGAGGCTTATTCAATGCTACACCCCTCGGGGTTCCCACCACCTAAAGGGATGTAAGATTATAGTGTTTTCCCCTTATAATATTAGCTCTAATAAACAGCATTTTAAAAGATACCTCACAGAGTTTGCACGCTTTTCTTACTGGGATCATAATGGACCAGCGCCACCTGGTGCAAAACACTATCAACTGATGAGAGGCTGCTCAGAGCAGCACAGTAATGGGTTTAGGTGTGCTGGCACCATATACCACATTGAAAAAAAAAATATTAAAGAAAATATGCAAATTATTTGAAGATTTAAAAGTGAAAGAGGGCAAAAGATGTTTTACAGTGATATCCAGTCAGGATATCATTGGAAGTCATTAAGGCATGTCAGAAGACAGTCCAGGTCAAGCCAAATGATGCTGATCACAACTCATTTATTAGTTTACCCATAGCCCGTCAATGAGAAAACTTTCTGACAAAAGAGTTGTTATTCGGCAAAGGTATAAAACCCAAGACCCTATTCATTCTGTGGCAAGAGGAATAAGATACAAGCTTCTCACGTTACTATTACTACTAGATTGCTATTACTAAACAACAATTAATATTAAAATAATACTTGGCAATGTAAGTTACTCAGTTTCCCATAAACAGTCATTTTAATAATCAACAGTAAATGTTTCTCATAACTTGTTACTTCACTAACTGCACCCAGAAATGAAACACAAGGCAAACAGGCCTCATTCACAAGGCAAATGGACCTCTTTAAAAGAATAGGTCAAAGGGTAAATTTGCTGAAAAAGGCTGTTGACTAAGCTATTGAATAAAAGCAAGATCAGATTATATGTCTTACAGTGTCATGGCTCTACCTCATAAATTTTTTTGGTCAAAGCATAAAATTAACTATCAATTTTTAAATAAGCAAAGGTATTTTTATTAATGTTAATAAATATTATTAATTTAAGTAATCATTTAAAAAAAACCTTTTATTTAATTCCATCCCTTCCCCCAAACATCCATAAAGTTTACTCTTTTAAACTAGTACCAGCAACACAATGCAGATACTCCCTTCACAAGCATTCAAACATTCAAATAAAGGAAGTTGCATAAAAGAAATTCTTATAAATTACCAAAGACTATATATTGAAAGACGTGGTAGACATATGGACTCTTCCACAAATTTGCTACCCTAAGTAAACAACCAGAATGTTGCATGTATTGTAAATGCTAACAGAAAATAAAACATTTCCTTCAGAAATGAAAAAATGCTAATCATTTCAACAGTTAAGCTGCTACATCCCAAATTAATTACAAGCATTGTAAAATATGCTGTTGATGAATTAGTATAGTAGGAACTACACTGACATACAGCCAGACCATGCCAAAGGTCAGTGAGCTATTCATTCTTATACTACTTATCCTTACTTCATTAGCATGTGCTGGCTTAAATATTAATTAATATTTGCATAGTGTACAGCAGGTAAACAGCACATGTAAACATTATTTTATTGTCATAATGCCCTCTAAGTAACCCATAACAAAAAAAAAAAGGGCTGTAAGTATACTTGAGATGCAATATACTTCAAATAAATAGAATCTAGTAGTAAATATATTTTGCAAACACTGTTAACTATGCAAATGCTATTACTAAACAACAATTAATATTAAAATAATACTTGGCAATGTAAGTTACTCAGTTTCCCATAAACAGTCATTTTAATAATCAACAGTAAATGTTTCAACAGCAAATGCATAGTTAACAGCAATATGGATACTGGAGAAATTTGCTGTCTTAGTATTTGTAATAAAATTATGCATTTGTTTTGTCTAATGCATATAAATACAATGCTACAACATTACAATATGGTGAACATTCTGAAATGACAAATATTTTTTTATCATCTGGGTAAACAGAATGAGAAAGTTTAAGAAAACCACAGACTTTCAAAGCATTTTTGAACGTGACCTGTTCAGTTATTAGGTATTTCTGTTGGGAAATACCATTTTATGTAGGCTGTATATTGTTGTGGAACTTCTTTCTCCAAAACTCAATTTTCTTACAGGAATCTCTTTTTTCAGTTGTATAGTTGACATGAGCACAAACATGGATGATGCTTTAAAAGAAGCAAAATGTCCAAGAAATATCCAAAGAGAATTTGTAACTTCTCCATCTTGAGCAACACTTTCTGATTCATGAAGCCAACAGACAATTACCCAAGTGATCACTGTAAATGTACATTACACACACTTCTGATTCTTCTAAGCTAACTGTGTCAATATTAACCTGACCAAATTAAGAACAAACTGTCTCTTTTGTTCTTCACACTCCTCACATGGAGAGCACAATATGGCTTTTGTCAGAGGTGCTCCATCATTTTGGCTCAAGGAAACTGTCAGTACAGTTTGGGATTCGTTATTCATGGGCAGATACCCTGATGGGTCTAATGAAGCCTTTCTGCTGACAACTCATTTGCTAAAAATACCCAACCATCACAAAATATAAATGAGGAATATCACTGTATCCTATTACAGTTTTCACAACCAAAGCAATTATCACAATACAGATGTCGATACATACTGCTTCACACCGTATATCTCTTAATATTTCATGGTCAGTACTTCTGCATTCCAGCTTATTTCTGTGTGATCACTGATAAAACTTTATGACATACTTAAATTGCAATATAATAGGGTAAACACCAATGTTATAGCACACATGCAGAGCTAACAGTCTGTGTGCCATTTGTTGTAAATCCAGCTAATTACTAGAAGCCCCCTCCTTTAAAAAAAAAAAAAGGAAAAAAAGCAGAAAAAGACTCGATTTTTTATAAAAGTTTTCAGGTAAGGTCAGTAAAATGGAAAAAAACAGTATAAACAGTACGGTGTTTATAAGACTTCAGAGACACGGACAAGTATATTCACTATTTTACCTCTTTTTTTGTATCAACACCACTGGTGAAAATGCTCTGTACAAAATTCACCATCTTTTCTGTAAGGAAAGATTGAATTTTCCTGTTGTGCATTTCAATCTAATGAATAGCAGCTCAGCTGTACCTATATTTACCAGTCTTCTGAAAAGAACAAAAATAGCAGCTAATTCTGCTTTCTTTGTGCTGCTCTCTGAAGTTTCCAAAGAGAAATAGGTATTAGGTCCTAAAGTGAAGAGCGGGAGAAGGAGCATCTGAGAGCTCGTGCTACTCTGCTCTGTAGAGATCCCAGTCACACCTTTATATCTAACTTTAGGCATCCCGAGCGTAACTTAGAAGGGCATTTAAACAGGAAATTCTGTAACATCGTGAAACACTGCATATAGAATAAAGTGATGAATGCCTGTTTAGCACTGATTTCACTCTCCTTTACCACAGGCAATGGCTGTGTCTTCACAGTCTATTATTCTCATTAAATGCAGAGTAACTAGAAAAAAATAAAGCAAAGAAGAAAGAAGGATTCATCTATAATAAAAGAAATTGTCATGCTTTGTTCAGTGAAAGTGTGTTTAGCCAGTTTCACACTGGAAACGGTGCCTTTTCTACAGCACTGGTACATTTTATAATAGTGTGTCTTAACAATGATCTACTCTTTATGAATTGAGATTATAGCTAAACAACTATTACTTGCACTCAATTCAAGTACAAATCCTGTGTATTCAAACTTAGGCTTGTCCATTTTAATCTGTGTTGAATCAGAACTTATAAAGATGTCCATGCTTTGTATGTATTTAGCACAGCACGTGATTTCCAGGAAAGACTGGAAAGTCCCGATTCATTCAGAAAATTTAAAAATAAAAAAAAAAAAGTTGCTCAGGAAAACAGTCAAACTTCAGTTCCATTACTCCACATTTTCAGAGTTAGTTGAGACAGCTTTGAATTTAGCAGCCGAGGTACAGACTCTCCATGTATCTTAATAGACGTTACGATATCCATGTAACATAAGGATATCATAATGGCCCATTTCGCTCTGAACGTTCCTCCTCCAGCTGGAATACCTGCCTTTGGTGGCCACCACTGCCACCCACCTGAAGGAACACAAACTCTTACCCACGAGCAAGGCAGCTTCCCTGGACTCCTGAGGTGTACAACTGCCTGCCTGAAATACGACAGTCCAAAATGCTCCCTGGTGCCGGGGAGGGTGAGGCAGGGAGGTCTGTGCACACACACTCACGGAATGCAATAGATCAGAAGGGCTGGAGATGAAGTCCTGCTAAGGTGCTGCTGCTACTGCATGAGACAAACATTAGGCGCGTAGCCTAAAGACATATACAAACATAGGTAATGGTGTGCGTACTGTTGTGGTGTGCACGGGAACGACGGGGTAATATTAGATGGCTGTGACCACAAAACCTAGAAGAAAAAAGGTTTCGCAGCGGCACAGGAATCAAAAAGGGCTGTATGTCGTCTAGTCTAGTGAGAGGAAGGTGAAAGCGCTTATTTATTTCTGTCTTCAAGGGAAAAAATTCAAAGCACTTGTAATTTGTCTCATTGTTAATGGATGTTTTCTGTAATAAGAAAATCGTGACTGATAAAGACGAAGCTGGCATTTTTCAGCATTTCCAGCAGTTGAAGGATAAGTAGTTTGGAGTTGTTAAAAATACAAAACATATAGCTTGGATTTTCAAGCTTAAAGGGTTAAACGCTACCTCCTTTTTCAAGTGTGTCTTTAAAACTTGTCTCCATAAAAAAATTGAAGGGATGAACTAGAGAATTTGCAATCCTAACAGTACGACTTTTGCAGCAAGTAGGGAACTACAAGGAAATGTACTTGCACTATGTTAAAATGTACTCCCTCTAGGTCATTTTAAAGGCTGAAGTCAGTATGTACATATTTCCCTATTTTGAAACCACAGGTGTGAGTATCCAAAGCCTAAAAGTAAAGGAACCCAGGGACCTGCTTACGCACCACATTTATAAGCAAACATCACCTGTACAAAACATGCACAAAATATGTACAAAATGAAGGAAAAAATTTCCATACTAAAGTATAGTGTAGTATATAAAATCTAGTACATTATTTACCTCAGAAACTTACAGAAGAAAAAGAAAGACTATTTTTGTGTCTTACTAATCAATAGGCCATGTGGACATAGCATATGACACACTTTTTTATTCTCCTTTATATTATTCTGCATTCTGATCCCAGGTTAAGAACTTCCACCTGACTTTTTCCATAGCTTGTAAATCAATTAAAAAAATACTGAAAAAGACACAACCTACCAATTCAGTTACAAGGTTCATTTAATCACGCACAATATTTGATTTCACTGTTGACTGATTAGCAAGTGGTAACAAGCAAAAGGCTGACTTGCCAGGGTGATGAATTAAAATATAAGAAACATCACAACCATATATATACTGACCAGGAGCTGTCTATTTTAGCCAGCTAAGTCTCAGGTGTAAGTTTATATGTAATAATTCATACCTTACAAAATAATTCCCATGCAAACATGGTAACGCAAAAACACATTTCTGGCTGTCAAGAAAATTTCTGGCAAAATTAATCAACCATTCATCCATTCAGGCTCTTTGCATACCCTTTTGTCAAAGAGGGAATACTAAGAGATTTCTTTCCTCTTTCACGCACTCATTGCAATGGTTTGTAGAATCCATCAAGCCTGAGTTGATTTATTGAACTGTCTCTTAGCTCAGCAGTACAACTATAGCAAATGAACTGGTAACTTCTCAAAAAACAGCAGTGATTCAACAATATCTGGTTTATTTAATTCCTTCTAACTTCAGATTAGCAATTTCTTAAAGGCACTGACTTGCGTTCTTTACAAGTTCTATCTACAATTTTATGCTGGCATGTTTTGTTTAGATTCCTTTTTTTTTTCTTTTTTATTTTGACATTTGACAAAGGCATTTTTGATTTACAACTGATGCTAGAATCTACCTAAATCTTCACATCTTCACACTAGCTAGTATGCTTCTATTGCTAGTCAGGAGAGCTTTCAGATTTAAATACTGCCATGTACTTTTATGTGAGCCATCTTATTCATTACGCTAAGAATACTGAAAAATAATTACCCACTTAGAGTCCCCACCTTTTTCTTTAATTACATAGACATCTTTGCCTGCATATTGAACTGTTTTTGTATTTATCTAATCCCATCACCAGTAATGAGAATTGTTATAAAAAGTAGTTAAGGCACAAAAAACAGAGATATGCCAAGCCGTTTGAAACACTGTTTAAACATGGATTTTATCGCTAAGCATCGTCCGTTGAACCCCACGGAGCACATTTATCACTCACCAGCTTTGCATTTTTCTTCATAAAGATATATGACCTTTGCCTATTAGATTTCATTAGCAGGGCACCATACAAGGCTCCTCTGCAGATGACAGGATAGAAAGCTAAACAACCTCGCCTGAAGGATTTGTGAGAACAAGCCCATCTTCAATCTTTGTCCCTGGGAGGCACTTCTAACACCTGCCAACCACAGCACTATCATCAGAAAAACATTTAGAGATTTATCTTCAGGCTGGTGATTATAAGAGATAATTTGTTTGGAGTATGGATAAAGTTGGTCTAGCATAAACAAACTACAAGCTCAAATTATACGACGAACCTCATTAACTATTGATTTAACCACTGCAAATCCATGAATAAATGTTGTATCAAAATGTTAATTCTTCCTGAAGATATAATCAAGGAAAAAAACAAAATGCCAAGGCAGGTTGGTGAGCTATTTTTACGTGCACTTTTAATGCTTTCGGACTAAATTGGAAATGGAGACTTGCTTCATCATAACCATGACAACAGTATACTATTGCCATTTTCCCATAAACATGTAGTTTCGTCTGGCAAAAAGTACTATACCTCTTTAGTTGCTGCCACTATAGAGGGATGAAACAGCACTCGCTCTCCTACTTTCAGGAACACTTTTTTTTGTTTGGAGATAGCAAGACTAGATGTACCATTAAAAACACTTTGAATAGCAAGAAGCTAGCAATATTGTAAATGGAGACCATCACAGGCAGCAAGCAGAGATGGTCTGGAAAACTATATATACATCTATATCTTCTATATTATACATATCAGACTTCCTCCATGTCTGTAACAGGAAATAGCTTTCTCCTAATCTTTGAAAATTACTTTCACTCAAGCTAATAAATCATCAGTCTTCAGCCAAGAGCATGTTTAGAAATAATGTAGCTGAGTTAGTCCTGAAGGCTTTTTTGTTTGGGTTTTTTTTTTTTTTTCTTTTTTGGGGGTTTTTTGGTTTGGGGTTTTTTTTTGATACAATGGAAGCCAACCCTGTCCCCTCTTCGGTAAAGAGAAAAATGCTGCAAGACTTCGTACTGCAGCCCAAAAGAGCAGCCAGCAAACGTCTCCACCTGATGTTGTTGAGATGTGGCCCAGCAGAGTTCCATTGCACCACGTCTCCGCCAGCATCCCTGTTCTTTAACGGCACAATGCTGAGGGGGAAAACTCATTTGTGCATAGGAAGTAGAAGGAAACCTGCAGTTCCTCCTTCAGTCTGGCACTCTGAACGAATCATTCAGTGTGGCTTGTACTTAAAATACCAACATTTTTAACGCTAATATGGACTGTAAAAACAGCAAAAATCTTTTGGATAGAACTCAAAAACTTGCAGCTAAAGCGGTCAAAAGAAGGAGAAGAAACTTTGAAAATATTTTGTGGGACAACATTATCTCTCAGCATTAATTCCTTCTAAAAGGGAACGGTATTTAATGTGAAATGGTTAGTTCATCAACAAAAAAAAACCCACAACCAAAAACCCAACTAAATCTGCTGGGGAATACTGTCTGTCAATCTGAGTGTCCCTTACACAGCAATGCAGACATGCAAATGCACTCACACTTTTCTGGTTTATGGTTCAGTTACCAAAATTTTTAGTAATTTATAATCCCTTAAATCTCTTTAAATTGTTTAAAGGTTAAATGGCAATTTTAAATTCCAAGTTGCTGACTTTTCTATTTTTTACCTTTTTTTTTCCATCACATTTACTTTGCTAATTTATGTAAGCATCTCTCAGTCTCACTACAGGAATAAACTGCCGTTACTGTTAAAGCTATTTCACTCTATTTACATAGATGGGCAAATGCTTTTGCAAGATAATTGAACTAGAACTAAAAAAAATGGACCATTCTTATCGATACAGGCCCATCAGGCATCCAGATTTGTGCAGGATCCAAACCTCCTTTCCCCATTAAAAATCCTGCTTTGAAAATGATCAGCTGATAATAAATCAAAAGAACCATTTGTGCAAGATTCAGATCTATCACTTTTAATATATTCTAAGTTGTTAATGTGTCAGTTTGGGACTGTTTCATCAAATTTTAGTAATCGGTGAAGCCTTCTGTTTCATCTAGCTACCTCTTTTTCTGCCTTTCTAAAGGAGCTGTTTGTTTCCTCTCTTGGTCTTTTGATTGCAAACCATTTTTCTCAAAAACTGTACTACTTACTTTCATTCTCTTGACTCCACAATATTTTTTTCTCCTCCAAATTTTCTTCCTCCAGTGCTGCAAATACTTGACTTACATTATTTTTTACTTTCCCTGTCATGAATTCTCTGTTCCCATTTCCAATTTCTCATTCTCCTTCCTGTTACAATTGAATTGTCAGCAAGAACCACTGATGCCACTTTAAGAATTTAGTTTTAGCTTTTTATAGGTTTTTTCCTATTGCCCCAAATGTCTCTAACTGCAAATACAATTTCCCATTGAGCCAAAATGCTCTTTTATTGTACCTCAGTCTTTATTACACTTTTATCCTTTGGTTCACAATAAGTGTTTTCCTTTTGGCAGCACAGATCCATGGCTTTGAAAACCCCACTCTAATCAGGGTCTCTGCATATTAAGAAATACAAATAGTAATTATTACCTTTAGGTGTTCATTCTGCAAGCCTGAAAGAATACACCAATTCAGAATCACACGAACTAGAAGTGAATGGAAAGCCTCTCAACTGACTTCAAAGGAGTTGGCACACACCACTAATGGACATATAAGTATTCTCCCAATCAGTTCCCTACATGGAATAGTACTCACGCTATTTCTCAGGCACGCAAGTTTAACAAAATGCCTTTCTAGCAAGCAAAAGTTCCCTACTAAGTATCTGAAAATTTTAGAAACGTATTTTGAATTATTTTGATTACGTCAGTTTTGCACTGTATGCTAAATCACTGGCACCTTGCTCGGCCCCCCGTGCTGCCTTGTCGATATGGAGTAACCCTCACCTGGAATACAACTGGAGACAAAAGAGTAATTAATTTTCCATTCTTTCAGTTCATCTCTCTGCTGAGGAAGCCGAACATCTTCCTCCAAGACACACAAATAAACAGGGATCAATGTATTTTCAGTGGAACTGGCTTTAGTCTCATCTGCACTGGCTGTTTCAGAACAGGAACTACGAACCGGACAGAGATGATCAAATACCGTGCACTGAACTTTGCCACCAAAAAAATCCCAGTCTTCTTACAAATAACAGCAGCAATTCAGTTTCCTGTAATTCACTTAAGTTTTCCTAAGGATTCTTCTAATAAGCACTTACAGTTATGCAAGCAAAATGCCTTTAGCAACTCATTTGTTAAACAGTCAGTTCCTTCAGAAGAGATAAAAGGAGTCATTACCAACACAAGCAAAAACCGGATAAAACGAAGTTCTTCGCAGATGCCTGTCAGGGGACACACACTTGGTTACACCGGGCAGAAGTTCAGCTGTTGGCACCCTTATCTCTGTTTTTCATTGGCAATAGCTATGACAGAAGCTTTTGCCATTGAGATGGTTCAGGTTTCTGAGAACAAAACACAACCTGTGTGTAAGGCAGATTTTGAATGTCAACTGGCAGGACTGAGTTCCTCAGCATATGGGCTTTATTCAGGTTGTGTACTTCAGGAAGTTGTGCCTTACTCTATCTCTAGACAAGTAAAAGTGAAAAACGAGATGCAAAGCAAGGCAGTACCCTGGATCCAACTCGGAGTTCACCACCCTGAGGCACAGGACCACTGCTCTGCTGACACTGGCATGTAAATCTAGTTGAACAACCATTGGCCCTCAGGGCCCAGAGCAGCTGGAATACGTTTAATACAGTCCGAATTTTACTTGATACTTACATGGAACCCTCAATCTTTAAAAGAAATTATGACTAAGAGTGTGCAAAAAGAAAAAAAAATTATTTTTTTTTTTTTGCTAAAAAAACAATAATACAGGGATTTTTGGGGGGTTAGTAAAAAAAGTGTACTAAGTTTTAAGATTACGGGAAGAGTGGCATGCAAAATAATTTTTTTTCCAGAATGTTCAGCAGCCAGGCCATTAGATTCCAAAAACTTTTGTTGGTGCTGATCACGTTAGGTCTGTACTGCCTCTGCAGCTTACCGCAAGTTTAAAATAGACTTTACCAACTGCTGACGATTCCACCCTGTGCACTAGTGACTCCAGCTAGCACAACTGACTCTCCTCACACCATTACAGCTGTCTTCCAAGCGCTTAAATCTTCAGCCATGCCTAATCTGTCAGGTAAATTTGTAGTAAAACTGTTAATAAAGTAAATAAATGTATTTAAATTTAAACTCAGTAAATAACAAAATAACAAATTAAAAACAAAATAACTATACAGCAAGTTAACCGCACATATTTGAGTTTGCCACAGGCATGCCATGCATAGCTGTAATGCCTTAAAAAACATTTGTTTACCCGCTGCTTCGTGAATGCAGTCACGCGTTGTCATTGAAGCATCTTTGTTACACAGTAAGGAAAGAAACAAGTACTTCTCAGCAGTGTCAAAGCAAAATTTAATCTAACCAAAGCAAGCAGCTTATTTACTGAATTTTGTACTGCTAACCATTGACTTCACTGTAGCCTGTTGACAATGTGAGGTTTCAAAAAGAAGGTTTTGAATACAATTCTTTACACTTTGAATTTGTTTTGTCTGAACACTGAAGTAAACAAAGTAAATATAGGGTGGTAGGATGGTCAAACTGCTAATACGCTTACAGATAAAATGTACTTAAAATATATTCAAATCTTACCAAATTCATAGAACTGAAGTAATTCATGGGAGTAAAAAATACGTGCATGAGCATCTTATTAATTAGGCCCACAGTTAAGGCTTTCTATCCTGCTGGCTCATTTTTAGAATGCTCTCACTTCAACCTCTGCAAAATTGACGTGCTTAAATTCAGGGCCTCATTTATTTTATGAAAATATTATTAAAAACATTAACATGTAAATGAGAAAGCTGGGGCTCCAAACAGCATCAAGTCTTCCTTCAAACCATGAAAAAAATCCATACGGAATGACATGAGGGCTTTACCTCCGCTACACTGTGCATTGCAAAACCATCTATTGCTGAGTGCTACAGAGAGGCATATAGCGGAATGCATAATATATTATCAAAACCATGCAGTAGCTGGTAAGTAGTAAAGTAAAAGCTCTTTTAACAACTTACATGTTAAATGGTGCAACTAGCATATCACCCTAGTTTTAGCCTCTTGCATCTCTGTTAAGACAACACCAGAATAAACAGCAGTATCATAGACCTACAGCTCTCTTGATGAAGATACTTGTACCATAATCCTTAACGAAAAGAAAATTTTAAACCGCAAATCCACAAAAGAAAACAAGACAGAATGGTCCAGAGCTAGAAGGACATAAAGGTACTGTCTTATCTCTCTCTACACTGAAGCACGAACCTTTCTATTCCTCCCTCTTACAAAAGGAACTGACCGTCACTCTGTTGTATACTTCAGCAGAACAACTTTCTTACATACAAGGTGTGGTTTACCTCCACCACTCTAGTTCCACCAGGAAGGAGAGGAGGAGTGATGGGAGGAAACAGCAGAAGACACGGCATCCTTTGCCAGTCTTTTTAGCAGAAAGCTGCTTGCAGGTATCAGAGAGAAGCAAGAGGATACGGCAAAGAAACCGAGAACAGGTAGAAGGAGAGGGAGGGGAAGAGGGTATCCATAAAATTGGCATGTGAATTTATACCACAATAATACTTGTAAAGAATTCTCTGTTATGTTGAGTTCATTGAAAAAAACATTGAAAAACACAAGGTACAGAAAGAAATATGAAAGTATGTAAGATAACAAGCATTATAACATCCGAGTATGAGCATTACTAAAAAGGGGAGCAGACAACAAGTCTGGACTAAAAGACATTTAAATCTGACCGCTCTATCAAGCTTTAGTCTTTTATTCTTGTTCACCCACCAGATGGTGCCCTTGCAGCATCCATGAACAAGCGAAGTGCATCCCTACCTCTGTCTACAGGCAGACACATACGCATTTCACTCCGTGGTTTTTCATACCTGTTTCTGAAGGGACAGTTTAGATGACAGTTGAACTGTTCCTAAAAGAGGAGTTTTCAGCCAGGTCTTGGCATACAGATTTTTCAAAATCTCATTAGAAGTCTGACTAATTTTGGTAGCAGCATGATTTACAGGCCATGTGTACCCCTATGGCAGCTGGTATCCACTGCGATCCACAAGCAGGAGGAGAATGACAGTTTGGCATCAATTAGGCGAGCTCACAAACTCTTAGAAAACACTGGAGATTTATTTTGTTGCCTGAAACACGTTTTTTAACCTGGAAATACTTCATCTCCACAGAGCTGTGTATTTCTCCGACAGTGATGGAGAAAGCTTTGCAGCTGTTCAGGTTAATGTGTTCCTGTTTGTCCGCTGTCACTTAAACTGGAGGATACACAGCATTCTTCAAAGCTTGATTGGCACATGGAACTACAATGTGTAATCAGTGTTAATCTCCTAGTCTATTACTACTGTCTTTCATAATCTACATATGTTTTACAAAATTCTTTAGAAAGAAATGCTGTCAGAGCAAATGATGCATCAAATTCAAACAGGCCATCAAGATTGCTAATGGATTTTAATAGCAGCTATTACAGCATAATGGTATTTTCCCAACAGCTGTTTGTTTATAAAATTTTCAGTTTACAAGACCTTTATGTCCAATCCCAGGAGACATCCCTCAATTCATTTATAATCATTTGGTTCAACCTACACATAAATACGGTCTTACTCGCATTGGGTGTGTTTGTGTGTAAGACATAAACAACTACCACAGCAATGAAAATGAGGGGGAACCTTACAAGCTAAACTAATTAGCGTGTATCTTTTGACTTTAACAGCAAATAAGTGTTTTATATGTTTCTTCTCTCTTCCCATTCTTGAATACCTCATTGCAACTAAGAAACAGCTGCCTGGATGATAGCCTATTTTATGTCTCAAACTGACATACGATTATTTGTTTAGTTCCACGTAGCTACACCTGTTTAAGGCTTTGAAACATAGTGCTAGGTGTCACAAGGGCATAACTGGGGCAACTGGCCAGCAGACAGTGGCACAATGTGGCCTGCAGAAGTAGTGGAGAAGCATCAGAGGAAAAAGATCTTGACAGGCTTCCAAAGTTTGACCTGAGATGGAAGACCGGCCAGACATAAAAACAAAAAAGTATAACTTCTTCCAGGTTTGGAGTTTGTTTTGTTTGTTTGTTTGCTTGTTTGTTTTTCATACTGTATGATCAAATATTTTTGGATATCTATTAGAATCGAAATCAGGAAGAAATAGGAAACTAGACCACGGCATGCTTTTTCCACTGAGTCATGTTCAGAATCAAACTTTACTTTACCAAATGAGATTTTGTTTTAAAGTATTGAGAAGATAACTAGGAGTGGAAACTAACTGTGAACTGAGCAAAAAAAATCGTTAGTTTTATTGAATGAGGTTTTTAGATATCGCACACTTGCAGATGGCTGTTTGTCAAGCTTTTTTCCTGATTCTCAAGCTGTCTATGTAATATAAATTTTTAAATAATTAAGGCTGAAGTCTGGATAAATGCCTTTTAGTATATGTACTAATGGATAAGTTTTTCTCCAGAAACATCTAGACCTAATTAATTTTGCATCCATGTTGTTAGCAAATATTCTTCTAACAACAAACTCTGGATAATTTTTGAAGATATAGGACAAGACAGAAAAACCACCCACTTCGCTTTAAACGATGCTCTCTTTGGACAGTAGATGGCTCCAATTTTCCACAGAAGAAAGCCACCACTAAAATTCTCAGCCACGACTGTCGTTTCCACCATGCAGGAAGAGTGGAGTTGGTATGCAGTCAGCAGGGTATGAGCAAACGAGCTGTTAAGTGGGTACTGTTTGTGAGTAGTGTTAGGTAGCCACCTTACAGAAAGGCACCTTTCACCCATACTATAAACGTTCTCCTGGGTAATTTGCTAACCGTCAACTTAGTAACTGTCATCTACAGCCAGGCTCTGTAGGTTCACATTCTACCTCTGTGCTTGCTAATCTCTGTGGTCTGGTAAGCACTTAGCTGTCTCAAGTAATCGGGAAATTTAGTAAGAGAATAACATTTACATTTTTTCACAGAGTAACTTGATATTCATGGACTTTACATGGAGAGCCACCACCTTGTCTTCCTAGTGCTTTCAATACTGTACCATCGCTTAACCACTACTATTTGGTTTACGCTGTTTTTTCACATCCATTCTGCAAAGCACAGCTATTAGCAAAAGTTTTCATGCCAGAAGAAGTACTAAAAAGTTAACAAAAATATTGTTTCGGTCTAAGGCCTTTGGATTTCCTCCATGTTTGCCATAAGAGTTGTGGTCAGATCTAGTTCTGGCCTTGCACATGATAAGAAGAAAGCAATTAGCACAATCTAATGGGATCAAGTAAAATACAAGTACTTTCTATCTCTAACCAGCTATAGAAGCAATGGGTTTAAAAAAAAATCCACCAGTGAGATTAGACTGCAAAAGTCACAACTGATATTCATAAATCAGCTGGCATAAAAAAATAGACAAAATCACCTGACTCTTACTAGTTACTGGTAATTCACTTCTATTGGTTTTAACTGAGAAATTCACAAATATATAGAAGAAAGATTATTTATCTGTTAGTTTTGGAACTCCGAAAAACTGCTTGGATTTGAGCTTCAAGAATTTACCCATATGCCACAGTATTATGTAATTTTGTTTGATGTCATAAAAAAGAACATTGCCTTAACTTGTCTGAAAAGTGCACAGTGTATGTGTAGGTACCTTCATGTTCATGTCAGTATGCAAAAAGTTTCCCGGTGCCTTCTTTTTCCTTCATCTCATTTATGATCTCTCCAGAAGGTTTGTTCAAGGACTTTGCAATAAGTTAGACATATTCTGAGATATCATCATAAATCGTCTCTACATTAGAAAGTTAGGAACGACTATAGAGTCTTCTGGTTTACTTGTCGTGGGTTGTAATGACACCAGAATGATTGGTGGATTTTCCAGCTTTCGCCAAAAGTAAGTTTCAAGCTCAGCTAAAAACATGGCAAAGAAAGCCTAAGAAATCTAAAAGAAGGCTGCGATGGGAGATGAAACATGACCAATCTTCTCCATGAAGCTTTCTTTTAAAACTAACAGCTTTTCAAATAACAGCAAGAAACTGAAAGCGTAGTACTTAGAAAACACCTAAAAATTAGTAAAGGCAACACTCAAACCCCAGGTCTAAACTTTTGTTTACTGTTAGAGCTGCCTGTGGAAATAAACTTGTGGAAACAAATCTAATGTGTATGTATTTTGTACTGAATATTTTATATATACTGTATATAACCTGTATATATACTGAATAGTTCATATTTCAACAGTGTCTGTGTGCATATATTCATTGCAAAACCAATATATTTGTAAGTATATAAACACACATATACAATACTGCTTATGCATTTCAGTTCAAGTTGATCCCGTATAGCCAATCAGTAAGTAGTCAGGAAATTAAGACTCTATAAATAGTGTAATCTAGAAAAACACTGTTTATCCAAATAGCACCGATAAGCTGTGGGTCAGCAAGTTTATTTAGATTAAAGATGTTACAGTGAAATATTCTAAAAGAAAAGACAAGCAACAGAAGATATTGACTTATTTGCGGTCATTTTTAATTTAAAATGTTTGGGTAAAGGATGACCTATTATATACTTCAGAGTTTAAGGCCTCAAACTCTCCTAACTGATATCACTGTTATACGAAAGAACAGCAATGGCCACAGAAGTAAAAGCTATGTAGACGTCCAGAGAAATTCAAAGGCAGTTAAATAAGAGACTCTTTATTGAAATACAACTTACGAGTTATTAAATATTTTCTTCATAGTGGTTTACTCACAATTTTATAACTACCTAGTAGCTACATTCTCAATTCTGGCAGAGCTGTGCTCCACGCAACACTTGCATCTGTCTTCACAATAAGTATTCTGGCTGATGTGCTTCACCCACTGTTAAGATCCCACAATTTAGGTTTTAAAGTACAGCCATGCTCTGATATAACCACAGCAGAAACCAAGTAGTTCCTGGAATTAAAGCTGTTTTGCAACCTATTTTTGGGGCATACCTAATACTCAGCCATCTCAATTAGTCCAAGAAGGTTAGAAGACTTTTTTGAGTTTAAATTGCCATTTAAAGAACTCGGAGTACTAAATTTAATTCTTGCCGCTGTTACAGGCTTCCCATAGGATGGCCAACATATCCTGCATCCTCCACCCTGTGTACCATCCTGACCCAAGGAACTTTCAGTCGAATGATAAAACTAGAGAGATTCCAAAAAGAAACTTGAAGATGCAAAGAATTTGACAAATGCCCACTTGAAAGCAATTTTCACCACTTCACTATGTATACTACGTAAGCTTACTCTCTGAATAGTTTTCTGCACAATTAATGAAGGGGAAGGGGGGAGCCAACACTCTTCGGCGTTTTTCTTGCATGTTCTTTGTACTTTCAGTGTAGTACATAATAGCATGCAAATATACCATACTATATACATATAGGACTGCTATCTCTTCAGTATGGAATACATATTTATCAAACTCTTTTTCTGAACAGTGCATTTCATTTCCTCGTACTACTGAACAAATACTGCATTTCTTGCTGACACTGATGAGTCAAGTGAGAATTGTGTGCATCAGACACTCATAGAGGAGGAGATTGAGGGAGTACTGAGGGGTTTTGGCTCAATTCATAAATCATTATGTGATCTTTCAGGATTCAGAATGATCCGTAAGAATAAAATTTCACAGAACTAGCATGAAAACTACACAGACGTGGTACTCCCCCAGAGTTTATATGTCATTAATACGTATCTACTCAAACGTTTTTCCTCCACAGTAAGAAATTTGTCTGTTCCACAGTGGGAAATCTATGTAAAATAAAACGTAATGCAAAATTTCTAACAATGCCAAATGGATGCAAGGCTGGAGCAGAAAATACAATGTATCACTTGCTATGGCCATGATAAACTGGTAGCCTTTAAAAGGAACAAACACCTTCAACATCTTTTAACACAAACCAAATATATACTCTGTTTCCACCAATCACTTGAACGTAAAATTCTTTTGTGTCACTCTAAAGAAAGCTAGCGCATATTTGCATGTCTTGGTTTCTGTTAAATTGTCCTTACTTAGTTTTACTGAATAAATTACGCACTATTTATTTTATTATTAGGGATTCCTGAGCTGTTTATAGAACTGTCTAATGAATGGGAGGTAATCTACCAGTGCTATTATCAAGTTAATAAATTTAGCTGTGGTTTTATTGGTACTGAGCATTAGTCTAAAAAAGACACAAGTACAGTTAACTGTAATAATGCCTGATAACAATCCTAACCTTCATGGAATTTATAAATACTGAGTAAACATGTTCTGCACCATCTCTCAAACAAGTTCATATTCTGTGTTCTCACCAAAAAATACCCTCTTTTATGTATAAATGGAAATTATAACATGGAATAATTGGCTCTTTGCTTACTAGGTCAGATTCTGATTTCAATTATACCTCGCAAGAAGAAAAATGGCTTCAAGTGAGTTAATATAAGTCACTGGAGACAATTTACATTGGAGAAATACCAATACCAATGCATGGAAGAGATACCAATACATCTAATCAAACACCTTTCCAGACAGGATGAGTTTCAATGTCTTTCCCGTTTCTCCCTTTTTAATTCTATATTAGTTGGAGAATTGCTTAGGGGCTTATGAATTTTTAGTATTGACTTATTTCACATAACTTAATGGATAAAATATTTCTATATAGCAGGATATTTCATCAGAGAATGCAAAACAATGTCCAGGATCCTAATAAATACCGTTATGTCTGAAATGAGTTATCTCAGTAGTGACTTGGGCTCAGATTTATTGTACAGTTCATCAACTTCTCAGCATGCTGGATAATGAATGTTTCATTTACATTGCTAATTGCCAAGCCATGGTTCCTTCAACCTTTAACCCTTACGCTTTATCACATTATCACCATATGTCAATATAATTGCATTCAACATTCCAAATAACTAACTTTTTCACGAGGTCAAGAGATCCTTTTTTTAAAGCTTTAGCAGTGGGGTATCTTTAAAACTACCAAGAAACCCAGCATTATCCAGATACTGCAAAACTAATGCAATTTTTTTCTTCAGGAAAACAAAGCTTCTCTCTTCTGACCACAAAATAGGCTCTTTTCTGTTAAATTCTGCATTTGCCCATTGTAACTAAATCACTTATACTTCTGTGAAGAGATTCAACTTCACTGTCTGTGATTATGAAACACTACTAACTAAGACCTAATATGAGATATTTTCTGTATCTGCATGAGATTTTTGTCCCTACTTTTCTTTGATCTCTGGAATTATGCAGTTATTTCCACATATCATATCATAGAATCACAGAATCGTATCAACTTGCTCTTCATTCTGCTTTGCCCAAATAGTAAATTATTTTACTGTGGGTACCATCCAAGATGCTGTCTTAGGCTGTGTCTCTGATCTAACAGCATTGCCACTCATCTGCTTATAATGATACTTTCCCTCAACGGAAATTGGACTACATCTTACCTCTAGAATATCCTATGGAAAATGTTCATTCAATCTGCACCTGAAAGCCCCTTCCTTTCTGTTGACTTTCACCACAAATACTTCTTCCAGCTGTGAAATCTTCATTGTCAAGAGCAAAGTTTAAGCCAAATCATACACCGAATAAGCCGTTGATTTTACTACTGAGTGTAACTGAGTCAGTTTTACTGCTTGTGCGTGGTCAAACTTAAGAGAGAAGTGACACTCCTGGTTGGTAACAGTTATGTCAGCAGAGACTCCAGTCTCTCTCCATTTCTTTGAAACAAGAAGCTTTGGCAGGGTGCTTTCTCAGAACAAGTCTGATTTTCAGAAAGTTAGAAAATTATTTCTCAGGATCTGAGTCAGAAATCTAGATGCACCTTCACAGACAAAAACGAGCACCAAATTGCACCAGGATAAAGAAACTGGGTAATTAAAGATAAAATGGAATGAGCCTAATTCATTTTCTATGTAGCAAAAATTTCATGTTACACAGCAGGTTGACAGCTCCTATTTCTCACAGCTCACATGTTCCTCACATATATGTGGTGCATATATAGATACATACTCATAAATGTATGGCACATTTTCATGTGGCATGCAATGCCACAAATTAACACTCTCATCTCTAAGAAAAATCCTATGGCAGCCCACAAGCTGGTGAAGCTTCAAGTTGGTTTATATCACACCTTATAGTGGTTCATGCCTTTACGTTCTATGCCACAGTACCTCACTCTCCTCTTCTGCCACCAGTTCCTACCTCTTCTCTGACTCTTGGAATGTCCTTTCTGACCAGACACCAAATCCCCAAAAGCTCCTTTCTTTCAGTTCCTTCCACCACCTGCTTCTACTGCAGAAACTTCGCCTGACTCTATGCACAGAACACTACAACATAATAACCATACTTTAAAATTTTAAACCGTAATGAGTTGCAGGCATGAAATACCCAGCATATTTTACGAGGTTCATAAAACCCTCTCTTGCATCTTGCAACTACAAAATAATAAATTTTAGCACATACTGCTGCTAGCATGACCTTCTTGCCAAGCTGTAGACAATCCCTGCAGTATCCACCCAGTAAACATCCATTTGTCATTGCCCGACTGATCATCTTCCGGGATGTCACAGAGAAGGACTGTTTCTGCTCCCTGCTAGCTTGGACAAGACATAACCTTCTGATTTACCCATACATAAAACATGAGAAAAGGCTGGAATCAGAACCATAAAACCTCTTTGAATCAGATTAGGACCAGAAATGTGTATTTTTTTTTTTCTTCGAAGTGTTTGAATCCATTAAATGTGTATATAAAAGGTAAAAAAAATTCAAATTCCATGTTACCACTGGGAAATGAATATTTTTTCATGCACACCAGCTGAGACTCAGCACAAGTATTTCGCTTAAAAGAATTCCTAAATATGAGGAACTTTTAGCAGTATGTGTCAAACAGTGTGTTCCTAAGACATTTAAGCATATTGTGGTTATCCATTTCCAGCTGCTTCTGTGGAGCCAAACTTTGTTTTTATGTGAACAGATAACATTATTATCACATTTTGTGAAGAACAGCGACATCAAGCACAGATACATCACTGAAAATACATCATTTGAAAATATGCTTGTTTTTTGAGTCTTTAATAATGGACCAAAAATATCACCAAATTCAATGCCACTTTAAATGTGTTCAGAATTTGAGTTCACAATGACTGAGTGTACAGCACACAAAGGATGCCTCATCACTTAATTTACATTAATGGCCCAAACATTTCCAGTTGACAGAAGACACTGTAAATTAACATTTTTCAAAGTGGTTAAAGAATAAAATCCACTGAGCCCAAAACAGTCACCAGTGGCACCTGACTTCAGCTGGCTGTTACTCACAGAAATTTAAATGCATAAACAGGAATTAGTAAAATGACTACTTTAATGGTTCTGTCCACCCAGGCATCATGAAAACCTCACTTTGGATTTTACTGCTACACTGATAGTACCAGAAGTCCACAGGAAGTGAGGCTGAGGTTTGACTTCTGAGTAAATATTGGTTTATACTACAAAACATAACTCCATTACCTCAGAGGATCTGTGTAAGTGTAACTGACTGGAACACTGTAAACAATTAGGCTAATGATATACATGAAGGAAGAATTCATACTAGATAATAAAACAACCAATATTTTCTATTTATTCATCTATAAGTATTTACAGATTAGTTCATGGAGAAGATCAACAAGATGCCGCACACTAGAGGAGTATAAAATACCCAATAATAAGCAGAGAAACAAAACTAGCTGTTCCAATTAACCCCCGTTCAAAAGACTGAACAAGGAGAAATCGAACACAACTGCAAATACTAATATGCAAGTTAAATATGCAACCTGTGGATCCTACTGCCAACCTGTGGAGACCACTCTGAGACAAACATTTAGCAGGATCCAAAGAGAGAGTTCTGCATTTATTTGAACTAAATACTTGCAGGTGTTGTAAATTAAGGATTTCCTCCTCAAGACTCAGAAAAAACTTTGCCTAAAGGAAATTATATCATGATTGTTCAATGCAGGACTATTGCACTTTCTTCTAAAACTGAACCATGCACAGTTCTCAATTATTTGGCTGAATGCTCAGCTCGGGAATGGGAGTGTGCGGGTTTCTTGCTGGAAGAGGAAGTATCCAGACAGAAAGGAAAGTATGAGTATTACCAAGGTCTATTGTATGACCATAAGCAGAGGGCAGGACTCAAACCACATTTTTTTTTAAAGAACTTTCTTTTGTAGCTATTTCCTGTTTGTAATTTCAATATCAAATGTGTAATGGCAGCAATTTTTATTTTCAGAACAATGCATCTGTTTATGCAACGGAGTTTCTTTTGCTCAGATAGGCCTGCTTCTAACTGTAAAACAGAAGGTTGTTTTGTTGTTTGGGATTTTTTTTTTTGGTTTGGGTGGGGTTTTTTGGTTTTGGTTTGGTTTGGTTTTTTTAATATAGCCATGCAGACCCTCCTGTGAAAAACCCTTCATTCCCTGAGCAGGAAGCACTGATGAAAGAGCACTCACTTGGGTTGCTGATACACGGTTAGTACTCTCTGCTGCTCTCCAGTGATTTTCCACACAGGCATGCTAAGGAGAGGGGTTGGCCAAGTTCTAAAGTGTCCTTGAAGGACGATTATGGCAGCAAAGTCCCTGGAGGGAGAAGGTGACCCACAGAGACAAAGCAAGCACATGTGCAACAGTAAGAGAAAGCCCCAGGAACTCGTGGGAGATGGGAGGTTTTCAAAATATTGATGCTGTGGGTTTCCGTGGTTGTGAGTCTCCAGAAAAATCCATACCATTATTTATTTTGTATCTCCGTCTTTGCCCGTTCCAAATCCTAGCGGCAGACCAGAGCATCAGCAGAGCCTCTCGGTTGGTGATCCCCCCCCTCCCCCACGGAGGCCCAGGGACAAAGCTGAAGCGCCCCACGCCACAGCGAGAGCTACGACGATTTCACCAACTGCCCTTCATGGAGAGAGCACAGCCCCAGGGGGGCCTGGCAGCACGCCACGTCAGAGCCGGGAAGGTATAATTTACACTCCGCCATGGGAGCCCCAGCAAATCCCTCTCACCGCCAGAAAAGCACAGCGTTTCCCTTTCCGCAAACTCCCAGCAGAGCAACAAATACATACGTACCCAACTAAATGCCACAACTATCTGGGCTGAACCTGGATATGTTTAGTTCAGTTTAAAAAAAAAAAAAAAAAAAGGGGGGGGTGTGTGGAGAATATTAATATTTTCATTGCCTTTTTTTTCTGTTCACTCACTGTGTGTTTACCATAAATTAGACCTGCTGAGAGTGTGATGCTGAGCAACCCATATGGCAAATACTCAACTGAGAAATGTGGAAGGAAAATCACTTTTTTGTTTCTGAATTATCTCTAGTCCCTTTATTTAGCAAGTCTTGTTTAATAGCAAATGCTGAGAAACAATCCTGATAATTCTATTTCTATAGAGAAGATATGACAAACTTGCTAGACCAAACCAATACATTTTCAGTAGAATATGATTCAGTACATGATGAAATCTGACCAAAAAACCAGCACTTAACTCAGTGCTCAGTTAAGACTTTCAGTTTTAAAACACAGTTACAGGAGTTCTTTGTTATACGATTGCCATTTATTCAAACTCATCCCCAAACCCTTCTTCAGCTTAAACAATCCACAGCTAGTGTAAGTCCATGGTGTTCTACCAACTGAAGAGTTGACCTAACGGTTCCCATTTCAGGTACAAAATTAATCTAATACAACCTTTTTTGTTTCTGGTCTATGACAAACACTCAGAGAACAAACCAGCATACACAGATGTCTGGCAGCCATGGAACCTAAAAAAAATAAAATTCTGGGTGTGGAATCCAGGCACAGACTGCTGACTATATCTCTCTGGCAATCTTGCAGTGGGGGAAAAAAAAAAGACTGGACTGCAAGAAGATTCCCTGTGGACTCTGTTTACTCTTACCTTTCTGTTTCTGTAAGTCTACATTTATTTTTTTTTTTTTCTCCCTGGAAGAAGAAGAAGGGATGAGAGTCATGTTTTCTGAAAATTCATAGGAAATGTGACTGAGAAAAAGGCAAGCACAACAGCATGACAGAAATGCTGAAATGCAGTCAGGTTACAGAATATCTAGTAGTGAGATTTGTCCTTCCGTAAAAGGAACCAGAATTGGCAATAAATTGATACCAACAAATAGCTTTTATTGGCAAAGGTAGAATCCAGGGTAGTATTGTTGTTCACGCAAAGGAAGAAGAAAAATCACATGGAAATGAAGACAGATAATGCTGCCAGGTTCCCTCTTTGATTTTACTACTAACTCTACAGTCCCGTTTGACTTGAGCCAAAGAACCAAGGAACCCATATTCAGATTCATGACTCCTTCCTTATAGAACTGGTGATAACATTCTCCAAAGTGTGAAAGGATTGTGTACATGCCTGAATTCCCCATCTCTACAATGTGAATCTCTACTGTGATTTTTCATATTTGGGAAAGATAAAACAATCAGCTGCCATAGTTTTCATTTGGCATAAACTTAGTGGCCTCAATAAACTTTTTCCTGTTTTAGATCCACATAAGTGCTGTGTTTATCTCACGTTCAGAAGGAAAGGGGACTGTAAGAATCCTGGAAGACAGTCATCTGAGACGCATAAGAAATTCTGATGCATTGAGAGCTACATGATCACAGCTAAAGAAAATATCGTTTTCCACTTTTTTTACCTACACAGTAATGAGAACTCTGTAGCTTTGTATAAAACCACAAGAATTATGCTAGCATGAGAAAGGAAAATCTCTCCATAGCTAAGTTTTCAGTCAAAGCATGATTTTTGTTATTAATCACAAATCACAAATATGGAGAAAATTATGAAACTCAAATTACTGAGATTTATTCTTCAGATGAAGTAATATTTTAAAAAAAAAGCAGATAGGAAAAAAATGCTAAAAATCTACCTAAGACTTTGAACACTTCCTACTCTTTTTATAATCAATAAATTTAATCTGTACTTAGCAACTTTGGTTAAAGATATTGCCATTATTTCAGAAACGGGGACATTTCAGGACTAAAAATAATACATTTATACTTAGAATTTCTTATGGTGAAAAATCATAAATCTTAATCCCCAAAGCAGTGCAAAATTACCTTGAAGGAATTTTCATTTGATACTTTATTTATCAAGTCTATATAGAAAAAGAAAAAATGGTCAAAAAAGTAAGATGTTGCAATACTTGCAATATACACACGAGTTCTGAATGTCATTTTTTTAGGGTAAAAGAGCCTGCAGGTTAGACTTAACCTGTATTCACTTAAATACAAAAAAATAAAATTTACACAAGCAATCTGGCTATGGAGTTGCAGAAGAAATATTTTTTTTTGGTGAATAACATTCATGCGGCAGTTTTATGATGAAAACTGCATTTCGTTAGAGAGGCACAGAAGCTGTGAATAATTCTGAACACAAAAGTGATGATCTTTCTGAGAAAAACTTTATCTGTCTCCTAGAAAGAGAGAAAGAAAAATTGCATTCTGTGGTAGAATTACAGCTGGTGTTCTTAGCTACTCTGAATCTGAGTACTCAAATAGGGGCTGAAAGGTTTCAAATGGAATGATTTTGATCCCTGTTTTATAAATGAAATTAAATGTACATAAAATCAAAATTTATATTAAATGTATTAAGTTGTATATAAAATTAAATAAACCTTGAAGTTTTCAGTCAGACAAAACACTTTGCTTCAAGAGAGTGTACCCCAATCACAGAGTCAAAACAAGAATCTTCCCTGTCAACATCTAACCAGAGAACATAAAATGCTAAAAAAAAAAATCTTACAGAGCACTTATTCGGACTAATTCCAAATTCCAAAATGTTCCTACATCTTAAAATAACCGACAGCTTCAGGACTAGGTTCCCGAAATGTGGTAGAAGGTATAAAATGCAATGGTGTATGCGAAAAACACAGGGTATAGTAATGTTTACAAGTGTTAAGCATTCCCTTACATTCCAGTTCAGAAGGTGTTCTGGACACCCGCTTTGCCAAACAGACAGAACAAAATGACTATTTCAAGACATAGCAGACATATTTTGTTGTTTCTCCTGCATTCGAAATATATAAATAAATACCGCATGATTTTAAATGTGGGGTTATTTTTAATTTCTAGACAAAAACCACAAAAGCAGTCACCAAGACAGACATTTGCTTAGAAATAGCCTGTATCTCTGTCACTTCTTGCTGACGGAATTGCTGACTTCTGCAGTAATGCAACACTTAACACTAGCAAACCCAAAATAAGTCCTTTTAGTTATAGCTGAAATTATATTGTAATCTTGGATCAACAGTTTAATATTCTAATTAAGTTGTTTCCCACACAATAACAAAGAAAAAATATCAACTAAAGAGCAGATAATAAAATATAACTTTTCTGAAATATTCATATTGCTGTTATCCCTAACTACTACCAGTTCCTATAGTCTTATGCATTACAGCCAGATCTTAAAATATTAAATGACCAAGTTAGGTTTTACATTGAAATTTAAAAAAAAAAAAGTGTATTGTATTTCATAGAAAAAACTCTTTTTATGCTGAACATTTCTCAAAACAGCATCTCCCGCTGTCAATGTCTATGCCCCATGAGCAGCTGAGCTAAAACGCTACTGACAAGAACTAGAAGAGTACACAAATGATAAATTAGTCAGCTTTGTAGAAGTCAGAAATGCAGTCCAATAATGA
Source organism: Anarhynchus alexandrinus (assembly GCA_008711295.1). NCBI lineage: Eukaryota > Metazoa > Chordata > Aves > Charadriiformes > Charadriidae > Anarhynchus > Anarhynchus alexandrinus. Next base: position 3,187,834 of record VUYV01000029.1, read on the forward strand.
CACTGTAGATGACAGCATTCTATTTAGCTGAGAGATAGTGCATATTATGCAGCTGTATTTCATAAAGAAACAATCTTAATTTATTTAAACACATTTCATAAATGACACAAAAGAAAATACAGTTTATCTGCTTGAACAATGCACTTGTAAACACAAGCACATTTTTACTGTAATGTTAGTAGGTTAATCTAATATCTATGCTTAGTAAAGGCAAAATCATAAACAATAGCATGGGCCAAATTTAGACCAGATGTCACACAAATTATAACTTCTGAAGTCTATCCAATTTCTTCAGATGCCTAAATAAACTCAAATCTTATATACATACCACTGCAGACCTGATACCACTGTACATCTCGTGCATTCTTAAAGAGATACTGCAAGTAGAAAATCTCTGATGCTTCTGCTTTACTACGAGTTATAACAGCAGTGTAGAATAAAGTAATCAAATACACCTTGCAAAAATGACAGTTGAATAATTCATTATTTAATGATTTGAGCACAGGCTGTATTGGAGTCATTGATAAGTATAAGGATCTTGGCCAGTTTTACAAGTTTACATTTTTCTCACATCACAAGGGACCATAACGAACACCTTGCCTAACATCCTACACGACCACATGCAGAAACATCTCACTGAGTAGGGGAACTGCAGCTCACATCACCCTCACATCATCTTCTGGACAGGATCTGGTCTTGATTTTAAAACTATAAGCAATCCTGACAATGACTGTAACCAACGTCGGGTTTGCTGCCATTTGATTTCCCGTAGTTAATTAGGAAGCACTTAAAACAGTCTGAGGCCCTCCCCACTAGTTTCCTTTCGTACCTTTAGAGAGGAGTAACTAACCACATCTGAGAATTCCGGGGGTCTGCCTCAGCTCTCCACACCTCGGACCGCACTCATTGCGGCTGGGGCACTTCAGCTGACCCGAGGCATCAACACAACAGCTACCGTCCACCAGAACACACCATCTGACGTTTAAAGAGGAGTACGGTATTTACATTATTGTGTGTCTGGCTGCATTACTCAGTCCTATAAGGTGATGACTTAACCCTCCTAATAGTCCTAAAAAAGCAAAGGAAAGTATGTTCAAGCTTTGTGTACTGTATACGTTACCCATTTTCCTACAGGCAGATCTCACACACTGACATTTTAAGACCTTAATTAAGGTTGATTTATTTACAAATGGTATGTTTTCAACTCTCAGAAATGATGTATTTAATGTTTTATTTTTAAACACAATTAAAAAATAATATATAAATATATACATACTGCAAATGTAATACAGATAACAAATTCATTTAAGCCCATTTATGCACATTAGTGACACACCATGTGGCAGAAAGACTAGGACTACAAGAAGACCCCTTGGCGATTTATTTTATATTAAATCCCTAATGGCCTCTTCTCATCTTTGCAAAAATATGCACAAAAGTCCAGACTATGCAGCCATTGAAATGAATGGTTATTTATTTGCTAAACGAGAACCCTATGTTTAATGTTCCTTAGACATAAGGTAGTCTGCAAAAGTCGCATTCCTACAGCTCCATACATCATTTATTTTACATACCCTAACTTCTCACAACAGGCATCAGAAAAATATCTCTGAACAGCACTGCTATTGTAAGTTGCTGAGAATTTTGTTTCCAATTCCATTACTGGAAGATTAAATGTTAACATGTTTACTTGGGGTTTTCTTCTTGTTTTGTTTTTAGCATTAAAAACAAATTCATGGACCAATCTGATGCCATTTAAAATATGTTTATATTTATACTGCAAGAAAAAAGTTCCCAAATACATAAGTATGGTCCAGTCATTACAGACAGACAACAAAAGTTCAAACCTTCAATAAGACATGTTGTAATCTCACTTGCTGCATGCAATAGTCTACCTACCACTTGTTTGACATGCTTCAGTTGAGACAGAAATTCTTGATTTGCTTTACAGAAGTATTAAAAGTATCACTTTTCATAGTACACAAATAGAATTGTCCAAATTAGTAACGTGGTTGTATGCCATACTACTACTACAAGACCACCTGAAAATCAAACCGTCTCTCTGAGATCAGACCATTCATTAGGAAGCGGATCCACTGTGCGCCCAAACATTTCTAAATCTCCTAAGTTACTGTTGCTGGAACAGCCACTGCGAGTTTCTCTGAGACACGGAGCCACAGAGAGGAAAGTTGTTGCAATAGCCAGAACTTTCCCTTGGTACCATCCTCAACTCATTTGACAGGACGAGGGGGAATGGCTTCAAACTGAAAGAGGGTAGATTTAGATCAGATATTAGGAAGAAATTTTCCACTCTGAGGGTGGTGGGGCACTGGAACAGGTTGCCCAGAGAAGTTGTGGGACCTCCATCCCTGGAGGTGTTCAAGGCCAGGCTGGATGGGGTTTTGAGCAGGCTGGTCCAGTGGAAGGTGTCCCTGCCCATGGCAGGGGGGTTGGAACTAGATGATATTCAAGGTCACTTCCAACCCAAACCATTCTATGATTCTGCGGTTCTATGACTACTAGTTACTACCTAAGGACAGTCAAGCTCACTGTGCCAGCATGAATTTGCAGGTCACTTTCTTGGGGCAACAACACTGGTGACAGCAGCCTCCATTGAGGCTGTGACATCTCTAAACCTCTTGGTTGGCACCCCTATGGAGGTGGCTCTGACCTTACAATACTAAAAGATTACACAGCCTCCACAACCTGGAAACTGTCTTTTATTAAGTATTCAGATACCATGGCCAGAAACATGAACAAGAACCTCAAAAGATCACTCAGCCTTCAGAATGCAATTATTCCTGTGTCTGTAACAGTCAAAAGCAGACAATCATAGATTATTTGCCTTATTTTCAACTGACTGCCCTGCTTCTCCCTGGAGAAATTTGATTTTCTATCTTCCTAAGTTACTGCAAGTTCTGTGAGCAGTTAGAATAAATTTTCATGTATCAAAAGATTAAGGACGTAGTCCAACAAACACGTTATTAAGCTACAATATCATGAGACATAAACTGAACACTCATGAAACCTGGACTGTTCTTCTGGTGCACTAGATTTAAGAAAGCAGAGAATAGAGTTCAGTTTACAAAGGAAATATTCCTTTCTCAGGAAAAAAATGACTTTCACAGAAAGTCACATTGAGAAGATATTTCTCATTTCCAAGAGAATTCCAGCAGAGAACAAGCAAAATATACTCTCAGGGTATAACATAATGTAACAGAAATTAACTGTAATGCATGCACTGAATTTTGCTACAATATCCTATGAGTAATCGTTATTATGACTTGGGGAAACTTTCCGGCAAAGGCAACAAAAATAACTGTGATCTGGTCGCTGTCGCTTTTCTTTTGTCACTCTCTTGAAAAAATGCTGCTACGCATATGAAATCCAAGTAGCACATGCTCCGGCAGCCAGTCACTGGAGACATGGGTCTGATTTCAACTTAATTTCAACTGATTTCAGCTTTAACGCCACCTAAATCCATGAAGCCCACATCCAAAGGTAGTTATCTCAAGCAATGCAAAGCTGCGTATAGACTCTTACAGAAAGCTAAACATATCCACACAAAATGCCTTCCCTGTCTTTATCACTAATGACAACACTGTCTAATGCTTTACTATCTGAAAGATTCGCTTGTATCAAGACACTTAAAAAACAGTCAGTTGACAACTCGCAAGCCAACAGACAAGGGATGTAAATCGCACACTGTTGATTGATATCAGTAGGTACGCACACATAAAGCACTGAGATCAACAGCACTACTATTTTTGCACTCATGTTTGCCTTCATGAGAAACTCGAGAGCAGGAGCGTACCTGCATGGGTCCCACGCGTCTGGGTACCGCTGTGCAATAGTACTGGAAGTAATTACAATTGATGACTTGTTAGTTGCCATCATTTCCGTCCTTATAAAGTACAGAACTTAAAAACATTCCCATAGATACTAGGAAATCTGTTTCAATACTAATGAAAATAGGGTTTATAGCAACATATCTAACACAAGCTTCAATTAATTTAAATTCATGGCACATTTATGAAATAAAAGATTAATATCCTCATTTACAGAGGGGAAACTGAGGAAACTATTTATTTAACATAGGAAATCAGCAGTAGAGAAGGGAAAGGAACTTAGCTCCAGGTCAAGACTTTGCTAAAAACAGCATCCACCCTCTCAAGAACAGAAAATTTTTTCAGAATCTACTTTCAATAAAGATCTGTAAAACTTGCCGTAAAAACAAAACCAAGGAAACCTTAGAATCATTTGAGTATGTGCTACTGAGGTGTGACATTTGTTGGAGTATCAGACTTGCTGATCTCTGCCTTCGCTACTGTGAAACTCTGACTGAAATTAGTTGCGCTGCCACACTTTCACTCTTCATGATACACCACCAACACAGCAGGGGATGCACGCCTGTGAACACCTTACTCTACCCAACTATAATCATATAATCATCATCTTTGTTCCTAGCAGTATCACCTACATGGGAGACCACTGAACCAAAGCAAATAATCAAGCCTATAGAGAGCACTTTAACGAAAGATACTTTTGCATACCTGTTGATTTAAAAAAAAAATTTAAAAAAAATGATCTTTTGAGATTTCCAAAGAAGCAAACACATTAGATGTTCAACACCTGCAGCAAAGCCAAGCCTGTTCTTCATGTTCCATTAATGTTTAAACAGGTAAGGTCTGTAAAGCACTTTGAGGATGAATAACAGATTACCATTATTATTGCTGAGAAAATCCTCAAGTCATTAAAGTTTGTGTATTCTGAGTTCGTAACAGAATTCTAAACTGAATAGACAGACAGGTCTGGACAGTTTTGTCTATAATTGCCTTACACGTATCATGTTTCTGACACTGGGTGAAGTAACTAGTGCAGAATGTTTTTACATGCCACCTCCTTTACCATCGTGCAGACCGTATCATCCCTGGCTCTGATAAGAGCAAGTAAAAAAGGTCTGCTTCTGGTCAAGCACTGTGAATCACGGAGTTTAGAAAATGTTTGAACAAACGGCAGTAATGGAGCAACCTCAAAACTGTTCTCCATCCCAACTGTGAAATTAAGAGTCCTTTTAGTATAAAGTGTGACTTTGTAAACACTATAGCTAGAAAAAAAAAGAAGTTATGCCCCTGAAAAATTAACTCTTTCTGAAGCAAACTATTCACAGCAGAAAACAGAGAGCAAAACGCTGAGAGATATACCTGTAACTTTCAGAAAAACACCATCAAAAATGCTAGTAATAAAATTACTTAACAGATTTGTGTTAAAAAAGGTCTAACATTGGTAAAACACTGATCAGTTTGTTCTTTTTACACGCAACTGAATCTCCTTTGTCTTCCATGATGGCCACTAGGTATGTCCTAAGAAAAACAATTATGAAACATTTATTGCTTGGCCACCAGATCTTGACACTCTGTGAACAAAGTATGTCAGCACCAAATGTTACACAATCACTGAAAAAAGTTTGAAAATTTGCCTGCTCTTAGGACTATGAAAACCTACTGTTGCCAAATTCAATTTGTGAGTTGCAGCCAAAAGGAAGACAAGTTTTAGGTTATGATTAATTTGAGTCTGTAGAGTAGTAAAGATGAGTTCAGCCACATTTAGCTGGAGTTTAGATCTGTGAAGCACAAAGCCTGCATTCTACATAGTCTATTAAACAAGATTAAAAGGAAAACAAATAAAAAGAAAATGTAATGCTAAAGCTAGCTCCTAATTACCAGCCCTGTGTATCCACCATTCACTGAAACTGACAGAGAAAGAGAGAAATATTTAAAACAGAAGAGGAGGAAGATTTTATTAAGAATTTTTAAAAATCCTATTTCCTCTTTTGGGGATTTATCTTACAATGCTCGTTCCCCATCGCCTTTCCTCCCAACCTTGGAATAATTTTCAGGAGCAAAATTATGATTCATAAAGTAGTGCAGGTTTGGTGGCTGGCAAAGATTGCTTGACACTGAGAAAATAACCAAAAAACTAACAGATTCTGCTTCATTTCTTGAAGCCTTGCTACCCAATTTGCTTTGTATATTTTAGTATGCAAGCAGAAATCTATGGATAATTATTAGCTGCATTGCACCATAACTTCTTCAACCACAGAGGCACCTTATTTTTTTGTAAAATGCATCACAAAAGACGTTGTAAAAAATCTCATAGGATATACACAGTTAAGAACTATTCAAGTGATTTTTTTAGTACTATTTGAGGTAAAATAAAATTTTGATTAAAGTCAAATGCAAAAGCAGAAGATGACAACTTCTTTTGCATGTCAAACACTTTTGTATGGGCGATCTTCAGGCAAACGGTGAGATCGTAAATTGCAAATACATACCAGGTACAAGTGTCTCTTTGTTACTGAGATTTTCTTCAATCTAGTTAGTTTTATCAGTAATCTATATATCAGTATGCAAACTTCCATCAGAAGTAATACTGCCATGTCATAATTGTTCAATGATCTAAACATTAATATATTTTAATTAATATTTTTGCATAATAGCCAGTAACATTTATATCTACTTCAGCTTAAGGTAAATAGCTACTGGCATCCATAACACAAATCATTCTTGTTAAAGAACAGCCTCCATATGCAATAGGGGTATTCAGCAACTACATTGCTTAGGTTTCCTCTTACCTCCAGTGTCATGTACACGGTGCTAATTGCTACTTTGATTTCTCCATCTGAAATCTCCTTGAGATCCTTCAGCATAACCTCCTCAATACTTACACCTATTTGAGAAGAGAAAGGAATTTCAATATATGCAAGTATCTGCAGCTGACCAGATGCAGCAACATAAATTAAAAACACAGCTTAGACCTAGTGTTGAGCCTTCTGTATTTTAGGACATCCTATGAGAAAATTTAAGCCAACATTAATATTTCTGGAGAGATTTTTAAACCAAGGAAAGGATTTAAAGCAGGGGAGAGGTGCAGAGCAAAGGATGAATAATTAAGTCTCCCGCTATGAAGTTGTGTACACAGTCACATTTTTTAAGCAAACTGAATTCCCATTGACGATAAATGTATGGATAGACCATTCTGATGCTCTAATATGAAACCACTAATATGGAACACTTCTGGAATGAGTAATATATTGAAAAGCACATGTGGTATTTATAAAATATTCAGAAGCAAAGTACTTAAGATAGTCTGTAGACACAAAATCATTCAACCTTTCTGACCGTCCTCACAAGTTGATATCAACACCAATGGGTTTTTCCTACGTACATCAAAGGTGAATGAACCAACTATATGTTTATGTACCACAGAAAGAGAAGTACATATTATGATCAGAAACAACAGTGTAAAATTGGAGTTGCTTCACATTGCAACCAGACATATTGATATATTTAAATACAATGTATTGAAAATCCACGTGACTAAGTTCCTCTAATGCGAGATGTCTGTCTAAAATGCGGTAAAGATTCTCAAAATAAACATATATCATGTATAGGAACATGGTCATATCACACAATCAAAAATACAGACATGATAGCCAAATGTCTTTATAAAGAAAGCTGCAAGCCACTTACTTTGGTGTAGGGTGGCAACGAAAACGTCCACAGACTTTTAAAGCTTAGCAGCATAACATCCAAAATGTGTTTGCATGACTAATTTTTAAGAGGGAGCCCAACACCTACTTAAGCCAAAGAAATGAATCTTGTCATTACTGTTCCTGTATAGAGTCCAGCTACTGCATTCAATCTAATGACAAGATGAACTGGCTAGGATGAACTCACATATTTATTCTATTTATGCATCTGTCCTTTTAAAAATATTTATAGGTAACCAGTAGACTTTCTGGTGAGCTACATGCTGTGCCTCAAATAACAACTGAATTCATGAATTCATACCAATAAATCATTTTTTCTGCATGAAACAGACAAGTTTTTTGCTGAATTGTCCTGATGCTGCCTGAAATAACAGGTACATAACTTAAAATATTCAGCAGAGGATAGTGCCTTCAAAAGACTTCAGAAACTCAACAGCACCTTACTAATACAAATGCCACATATATACATGCAGCGCTAAATATGTACCTCACAATAGACAGCAAACAGCAGCTACGAGACAAAAAAAAATAGCATGTAGGACATTACCCTCCACATATGGCATATAAAAATCATTGGCAAACAATGCCATGCAGGCTGAATCAGTTATATCTACTTGGCGAAGTTTTGTGTTGGATATTAGGGTAAACTTTATGGGCCAAGTACCTGACAAACATTACTAAACCATCTTCCCAGGCAACTGGCAGAACTAAGAACTGAGCTCCATAAATGCTACTTTCACTGGGTCTCTCCAATCTAGGCCGCATTCGGTCCATTTCTGAACTATGATTCTTTGACTAAGTCTGGAGGAACTTCAGGCAACTATGTGAAGATTTATAGCCCTGAACTAATTTAACTTGTGACCTCACTGAAAGAGCAAAGGCAGCAGCACCTCAAATTCTGTCCTTAGCTAGGGCAGCCGTCTCAGGCTGACAGTCTGAATTTAGATGAGAGGATTCTGCAGACGGGCAGATAAAGAATGGCAAAAAAAGGCTATGAGCCTGCATGGACTCTGTGCACACCTGGTATATCTAACGAAGACATATCTCAGTAATTCAATACTCACTCTTTGGCAACAACTTGGTAGCATAATATGCCATTTAACAAAGAGTAAAAAGCGTGAAAGTTATTGCAACGATTTTCTTCAGGCTTTCAGAGCATCCCTTCAAAATCTTGCTACCAAATTTTGGGTTCAAACATACCCACTTCTGATCACTGAAAAAATGACAACTGTTCAGCTATTTCTAGTAGAAGGAAATGAAAGAATAGCAGTTTTCCTACTCCTTCCTTAACCGTAATCTGAAGTCAAACTCCCTTCACCTGTACACAGCTCTCGATAAATCTGGGAAGGTTCAGAAGATAAAATCCACTCCCACACTATGTAGGCAACTGCAGCATGATTTCTGCACATGGGCTGCCACATTGATTATGCCCCTATACTTCATCAACACAAATTCTTAACTAGCATACACTTGTAAAAGCAAAACATGAAATAAATTAACGTTTACTTTATCTGTAAAAGCAACACAAGACTATTTAGTTCAATAGCTCCTCAATAGAAATCACAATTCCATGATTCAGAATGTAAGCCAGTTGATTTAAAATTAAATATAACACATGTTGCTGTCAATGAAGATAGCATGCCACAACTATTTTCACCACACACAATGAGCCAATATATTCTGATACAGTTACATAACTAAATTTGTAAAAGGTCTGAAAAATGGAAGCAAGTTGCACTACCTTGCGGGTTAAACTGGGTCTCCTGGAGAACAGAGATAATTTCCTCTCGTGGGGGAAGATCTGGAAACTTTTCCTCTAGGATTGACAGTACTTTCTCCTGCTGGTCTGTAATTCTGTCAGCCTCCAAAGACATGCACTTGAAGAGAATGCTTCCTGAAACATTGGAAGACAAAAATCAATGCCTCCTCTAAACGGTAAAGAGGTACCACAGAAACAAGAATGTTTACTCGTATCGCCATCCGAGCGCTTTCCTTCTTGGAGGTTGTTTCCACGGACGAGTTCACTGAATTAGATATTGAATGTGTTTCACACAGAAACATCCTCCTAACATGAAGGCAGTTTCTAAAATCTGAACTGGGTGGCTTGTCAGGGCCCATGCTACAGCTAACTGGCTGTTCTTCTGTATGTCTAACACAGCTCTGCAGCGTGGCCACTCGCGAGCAGTGGGACACCGGGGCTTGTTCTTCTCTCTAAGCATTAGACCAAGTGTTGGCATGCTTGGAAAGAGTGAATCCACATTGCCAANTCACTCGCGAGCAGTGGGACACTGGGGCTCGTTGGTGTGCTTGGAAAGAGTGAATCCACATTGCCAACCTTCCTTCTATAGACGCATCAATGAACTGCTACATTGGACATAAGGAAGAAATTTCTTCACTCTGAGGGTGGTAAGGCATTAGAAGAGCTTGCCCAGAGAAGCTTTGGAGGCCCCATCCCTGGAGATGTTCTAGGTCAGGTTGGACAGGGCTTCAAGCAACCTACTCTAGTCAAAGATGTATCTGCCTATGGCAGGAGGGTTGGACTACATGATCTTAAAGTCATCGGTCATTTTGGTGCAACTGACTCCAGCTAATTCCTCATCAATGAACACAGCAAAAAAGCACAGCACATCCAGCCAAACAAAATGATGCATTCAATTTTAAAATTTAAGAGAAATGTAATCCAATAAATAACTTCACCATAATTGGTATGCTATTAAAACACAGAAGTGAGTTTGACGTCTTTTCAGACAACTATGTGCTGCATATATTCCATCCTGGATATGGAACATTCCTGATGGTTCAAGGTTTAAAGTCACCCTTTCATTCCCTGGAGGCTGGGATCCCATTTATTAATATACCCAAAGATAGCCTTTGCTTCCAATTACTCACACTAAATTAAGGACAATAAAATCTTATACTTCAGCATTGACATTATTTATTACTGTACTGTGCACAGGGATTTCAAACAAGTGTATGATTGCATTGCATCATGCTAGGTCAATGAGCAAATCAGTCCAATAGTATGCGATAGTTATTGTAAGCCAACATGTTTAGGCTTTAGCACAGAGCCAAGAGACGAAAAGAAAAACTTGGACACAGCCACCTTCAATCTCACTAGTCAGTCTAGGACTCAAACATCTAGTATGTATCTGGTTTTCTTCTACACTGTCATCACATAAAATAACAAAAAGCACTTCTTCAAAATTCATAAAGCACTTGCAACACAAAACAACGTTGCTATGCTAAGTACACACCTCCTTATTAGACTGTGGATTAAATAATAAGTAACGCTTAACAAGCCAAAAGTTGTTCCCCATCAGATATTAATTTCTGGAAATTCACATATATGAAATTCCACCCTGTGTTTCTGTTACAGACATCATAACTGCCAATATTCTTTTAATTCTCAGTGTTCCTTTCTTTATGTCAGTCTTATCATCACTTTAAGACAACGCTCCTGCCCTATTTGATAGTATTAAAAATATTAAAGAAATACAGACTGCATGAAAATCACATATACTGACCCAGACTGACATTTGTAAATTTAGGTACACAAAACATGGCTCCACAGCAAGCAGGTTTCAGATGTCTACAGGTAAATAACTGATACGTAAAGCACCCAAGATACCTACACATATATATTAGCAAGGCCTATTTTTCAGTCCCTTTTACATGAAGCAAGTCTCTCAACCAGCAGCCTCCAGGATAATTCATCTAACAATACCCCCGCGTTGTTCCCGCCCCTAACCAGACAACAGTGCCCGTGCCCCATACTCTTGCCCGCACCTTGGGACGGGCAGTGACCAGACCGAGTTAGAGGGCCCACGGCACGCTCCCGGTCGGCACAGAGCCGCACCTGGATACACGGCAGCTCGGGGACCAGCTTGCACGAATTACTTTAGCAATCTTCTGCTTCTTCAGCTGCCTGGTTTCCTTCCTCCAGGAGCAGACAGGGAAATTGCTCATGCGCACACAAAGGATATGGGGACTCCAGCAGAAAGCGCTGGACCTCCAACGCATGCTCAAATCCATCAAATCCATCATACAATTACCTACTGGAGGAGGGGGGGGGCTGTAGCATACCCCGCACAGCCTCACAGCAGCACTAGGATGGACTAAGCTGTCCATCCATCTGCACAGGTCCTCCAACACACCACATGTCCAACTTTTACCACAGCTGCCTGTGCTTCGGGGGGCAGAGTATTTGGGGAAGACCAAGAAGAGAAAATCTTAACACAAACATTCTGGAAAATGCAGTAAAACGAGAGGTGAGAGCTGTATATTCAATCAAGCTCATCAGTTTTAAAGTCAACATGATGCGAGCTTCGTTGTTTGCCGAATTATACAGAAATAACTACTATCTAGTGGGTTCGGCATCAGGTCAGCAACTTCTGATTCATTTTAGCTCCACAAATCGTTCCAGCCTAATTACAGGATTGACTGTGAATTGAGCAATAACCACGCCACAGTTTTTATGTCCTGGATTTCAGTCAGTCCTGGATTTCAACTAAGCTGTAAGACAAATCCAGAACTATGTCCTTCCTAAAACATAATAAAAGCTCAACCATACAGAAACAGTCAAATGAAGACTGCTTCTGAGTCTCAGAATTTAAGGAAAAGTATATTTTCCTGTTTCTCACAGAAACCATTCCCAAACTATTACAATAAAATGGAACAGATTATTTAATTAATCTCTTTTTTATGTCAGTATTTCAGACAGATAATGCTCCCATCCAGCACAGGCAGTTTCTACTGTAAAATTCAGGGATGGGCCACCAAATCAAACTGAGTAGCTCCAGGCCCGATGTAACCCAGCCCTTCTAGAGCCAAGCAAAAGGGTATTGGGAGGCAAGACAGAAATGGAGTGGAACGAAGAAGAGGAAGAGTCTTGCATTTCTCCAACTGCAGGAAACAGGAGAACTGGCAGCAGAAAGCCACGAAGGCAGGTTCTAGCAGCCAGGTCAGTATCTGGCTGTGATTTAAACAAGTGCCTGAGCCACAACAGCTATGCAGCACCAAAAAATCATCATATTGCTAAAATACATGGATTTCTTTCACACCAAAGCAGTTCTACTATAGTGTTGCAGCAGCATTGTTCAAGCCAATAAAACTAGCTTAATCCTCCTAAATACATGGATTGGTGGAAGGAAACTTTTACATTATTTATCTATTCCCCAATCAAAAGGGATAGAAAGCTTGCCTGGCACATACCGTGGCAGCCTACCATGCATTTCTACAGGTACCAGTATGCATCTCTCTTGCTTTCACATGTGTGACAAATTACCGGTTTCTTCAAATCCAAGATTTCTTGGATTCTTCTTCTTCAACAGCCTTCCTGTTGACCTCACCTTTGGCAGGACGCAGACATTACTGGTAAAGCTGCACTGTACTGCAGCATCTAACTGGAAGCCTTTGCCTTTCACTGCTCAGTTCATCTCAGGATCAATCCCTTTGCATATTTTGATCAAGGGGTGACATCTCACCAGGCCACTTTGCATCACTTATGAGCAGTCCTGGCTAACCAGGGACGTTCCAGCTGACTGGAGGTGGGCAAACGTGACACCCATCCACAAGAAGGGCTGGAAGGAGGATCCAGGGAACTATAGGTCAACTATAGGAACCTTAGGAACTATAGGTCAGTCTGACCTCAGTATCTGGGAAGGTCATGGAACAGATCATCCTCAGTGCCATTACACGGCACATGCAGGAGAACAGGGTGATCAGGCCCAGTCAGCATGGATTTGTGAAAGGCAGGTCATACCTGACAAACCTGATCTCCTTCTATGATAAGGTGACCCGATTAGTGGATGAGGGAAAAGCTGTGGATGTTACTTAGCTGGATTTTAGCAAAGCTTTTGACACCGTTTCCCACAGCATTCTAAAAAAAAAAATAAATAAAAAATCCCCCTGTACTCGGCACTGATGAGACCCCACCTCGAGTACTGTGTTCAGTTTTGGGCACCTCACTACAAGAAGGACATTGAGGTGTTGGAGCGTGTCCAGAGAAGGGCAACAAAGCTGGTGTGGGGTCTGGAGCACAAGTCTTATGAGGAACGACTGATGGAACAGGGGTTGTTTAGCCTGGAGAAAAGGAGGCTGAGGGGAGACGTTATCACTCTCTACAACTACCTGAAAGGAGGTTGTAGAGAGGTGGGGGCTGACCTCTTCTCCCTGGTGACAACTGATAGGACAAGAGGAAATGGGTTCAAGTTATGTCAGATGAGGTTTAGATTGGATATTAGGAATTTTTTTTTCACTGAAAGGGTTGCTAAACATTGGAATAGGCTGCCCAGGGAGGTGGTGGATTCGCCATCCCTGGAGGTTTCTAAAAAAAGGGTAATGTGGTACTTGGGGACATGATTTAGAAGTGGTTTTGTCAGGGTAGGTTAATGGTTGGACTTGATGATCTTAAAGGTCCCTTCCAAGCTCAACAATTCTATGATTCTATCTTCAAACAGCAAAGCAAACTTAGAAATTTTGGGATTCATCACTGAATGCAATAATGAAATGCAGTCACCCTGAAAGAATGCCTCATCACAGGCAGACATCTTCAAAAGGTTTTTAAAAGGCTATTTTTCCTACTTATCACAGCAATACTGTAGTGCTTGCAATTACTAACTTTTCTACTAGGATGAAAGCAAGAAAAGTATGCTTCTTAAATTAATAGGGTGCCAGCAAGCCATAAGATCAACATTTATTCTTTCTTCATTCAATACTATGCTCATCAGCAGGAAAGAAAGGCACACACGTCTTCTCTCCCAGGCATCCCCAGCATCCCTGCGAAGGTTAAGATTCCAGATAGTTTAGAAAAACAGTTCACTCAAGATACTTTTTGCTTGGCCAAAGGTCAGTAGCCCATTTAGTCATATGCTCTCTTGTAAGTACCTGCTGTAAAAGAGATACATGGACTCAGAAATCTCCTGCAGATTTTACCGAGTGCTGGTGCAACTCCCCCAGGGTTTCTGAAAGCATAATGGAGGCTGCTCTGTCTGCTGACAAGCACAGGAAAAAAAGAAATATATAATCGGTAATACAAGATTCAATATTATTTCTTGTGTACATCACACTACATGACAGATATTTTTTTCCGAGGGAGAGGTCACTAGAAAATAGGCTAGGACTCTTAAAAAAAAAATGTGCATTTTATTCTTTTTTGCAAAGCATTTTGGAAGTGGAGCACTAGTTTTGCCAAAAGCAATTGCTGAGCATTAATATTAAACATGATCTAATGAAGGCAGAAGTCGTTTTGGGAAAACATTAAGAACAGCACAAGCATCTCCTGAATTATAAGTTTATGGCTGAGAGAAACAGTACAATGAAAATATAGGCATTTCTCCCGTCGAGGTTTTGTTCCATGACCTGGAAAAATAAAGGACAGGGAAGAGGGGAAAACCAACAGTCCCTCATGGAAAAAGTGTACTTCAACACTCCCCACCCCCAAAAAAACCCACAAACCAAAACTGCAAAACAGAGCCAAGCAAGCAGTCTTCATTGTAATTAACAGGAGAGCCACAAAGCTGGAATAAAATGTAATTGGGAGCAGGGGGGAGCATTACCTCCAAGAAAACTGTTTCCACACATAAAACCTAAAGTATCAGTCCAAACAAGTGCAGCATTTGGTGCAGTTCAAAATGCTCCTTTCTTTCTGGCATATATATTAAGGATGCACCAATT
This sequence comes from Anarhynchus alexandrinus, assembly GCA_008711295.1. Taxonomy (NCBI): domain Eukaryota; kingdom Metazoa; phylum Chordata; class Aves; order Charadriiformes; family Charadriidae; genus Anarhynchus; species Anarhynchus alexandrinus. Next base: position 3,203,060 of record VUYV01000029.1, read on the forward strand.
AGGGAACATGTGAATCATCAAGACAGAACAAAAAAAAAAAAAAACACCCAACAAAAAAAAGAAAATTGGCATCATTCCCACAGCCCTTAAAAGGGCATTTTTTAACATTGGTCTGGGTGGCTACAATAACAAACTGATCTTCTCTACTGAAAGTCAGACTGCCCCAACAGGGCATGAAAAGACCTCAACTATGCAGCTTAGAACTAGCAAAAGCAGATTCATGTGGGGGGGGGGAAAAAAAAATTGCTGATGCTCTTGCTATAAATCTGTCTCTATTTACATGTTGCAGTCTGCACCTTGTGGCATCCTTCAAGGCCTTATACAAATAAACATAAGGAGGCATTTTTGAGAGTGCACTGACCCAAGGTACCTGACAGTGAGTGCCTGGAATCACATCCTTGCCAGCTGGCTGCAACAGAAAATGTAATGATTCAGCAGTTTAATGGATCTTGAGTTTGGCAACAGTCCCCTTGTAAACATCTCTAGGGAAATAAAATAATACAGGCCCAAGACTCTGGCAGGTTCTGTAATTGTTTGCTTCTGGCACGAATCCAGGGACAGCACAAGCTCTAACTTAAGGCAAATATGGCTGTACAACACTCTGACTCTCCAAGCAGGCTCTATTCAAAGCCCAAGGGTAGAATTAACTTATAGCATGTCTGACGAGGAGACAAAGATACCAGGAAAGCATTCAGCTGAAAAAAAAGTCCTTAAATATTAAACTGCCTAAATCAATAATGCTCAGTTTCACAGGAAAAGTCTTTTCTCTTGACTTTTTTTTTTTTAAAGCACAGAAGAAGCAGGTGAAGTTTGTTTGAAGTTGAAATATGGCACATTAGAAACATCTGCCTTTGTCATTAAAATTTAAAAATATTGCTAACAGACTATGAGAAAAAAGAAGTTTGAAAAAGAGGCAACAAATGAATCTGTCACAGCCACTACGTGCTAATTATTAAAACACGAGATATTTGTATTATCTTACAAGTCTTCTAGCAGAATACTCACTGGAAAGCCAGAAAATGAAAGATGAGTTCCCAGCTCAGAGACTCAGATGTTAGGATCTCTCAGCCGTTTTATGAAAATAAAATTCTAACTCTTAGCACTTTGACTTCTACTTTGGCCTTCTCTCTGAACTTCGTCCAAAATTTATAGGTACTAACAACATACAGATTTACACTGGAAGCAACGTAACAGTGGGAAAAACCCAGTGGGACCTTTTCATTGGCTCTACGCCCATGGAGTGCCACCAGAGAGGGGGCCATCCTGTGAGCCTTCACACATGCGTTTGCTGCTGATGAGAATGAAGCAGCCACCCCCTCCTTCCAGACCATGATATGCGGTCAGTCCCTTTATCTCCCATGCTCACCGGTGAGGTGAATTTCAAAAGCTATACATTATGGGCAAGGACTTTGACAAAAGGCCATAATATATACAGAGAAATACAAAAGCTTGACTTGGGTAGGTTGTATTTCATCTTTTATTTTCAGACTGCTTGCAGTTTGATCTGCCATCTACATACATTTATATCTAGGATTTTTATTTTTTATCTTATCAAAACCAGTAATGGGATTCACTGACTCTTCTGAATTTGCAATTGAGGGTTCTTAAGTAGCAAAAACTTTTTCTATTTTAAAAGACCCACAAGAAGACTCACTGCATTGCTTAGCCTTATATATGTACAAAGAGCATCGCTGGGAGAAGCAGAAAATCATCAAGTCACAAGTGCAGCTTGTGTTGTTGTTTAGGCTTTGCCAATCACCTCTCATACCATGCAAGAGAAGGTATGAAGGGACTCCCACATCCACTAACTTCTTCAAACATGTGCTACCACGCACAATAATTAAAATGAAGTTACTGATTTGTACCATCTCCCTCAAAACTGGAAGTGCTATCTCTAATGCAAACACCTTGAATATTTCTCTAATAAAAGCACTTTATTTTAATTTGGACACAGACTGGAGAGCCAAAACACGCAGGCACTTACAACCATGTGTAGTACTTGAATGTGTTCTTGTTCATTATTCAGAGCATTGTCTCCTGACTCTTTCCACCACCAAACAGGTATCCTGAGAGATCCCCAAAAGCCTTTTTTGGTTCTGCCTCCAAAAGCAATTATGCTTGGTCATTTGCCTAGATGCCTGGATAGCTACTCAACCAAAATTTGGAGCTTACAAAAAAGTTTCATGGCAGGTTTACTCAAGCTTATTATCATGGAAAGATACTAAAAGAACATGCTAAATGCTGTGTCACTGTTAATGCTTCTTCTATGTAAGCATAAACAAAATAAAAATTACCTTTTGTAATTTCTCATAACATGCTCATTACATTCATTATCACAGTGATGAGCACAATGACAAGCCAAGACTCCGTAGCTTCTAAAATCTAAATGTAGGCAAGTTTTCATAATCCTCATTAAACATGCCCACATTAATTTCTTAAAAGGACATTTAGCAGTTCCAACTGAAGATTTCTGCTGCAACAAATAAACTGAGGAAACAGTTTATGAAGACAGAAATGAAAATACTCCTGACTGTTGAAGCCTGTCATGGTTTCGGCTGAGGACGGAGTCGACTTTTTTGTGGGTAGCTGGTGTGGTGCTGTGTTTTGGATTTGGGATGAGAATTATGTTGATAATGCACTAATGTTTTTGGTTGCTGCTCAGCAGTCAAGGCCATTTCTGCTCCTCACACCGCCCCTCCAGTGAGCAGGCTGGGGGTGCACAAAAAGTTGGGAGGAAACACAGCTGGGACAGCTGAACCCAACTGACCAAAGGGATATTCCAGACCATGTAACAACATGATCAGTATATAAAGCTGGGGGAAGAAGAAGGAAGTGGGGGACGTTCAGAGTGACGGCATTTGCCTTCCCAAGTAACCATTACGTGTGATGGAGCCCTGCTTTCCTGGAGATGGCTGAACACCTGCCTGCCCGTGGGAAGCAGTGAATGAATTTTATTTTTTTTTTTGTTTGCTTGCATGCGCAGCTTTTGCTTTACCTATTAAACCATCTTTACCTCAACCCACAAGTTTTCTCAGTTTTACTCTTCTGACTCTCTCCCCCATCCCACCACGGGGAGAGTGAGCGAGCAGCTGTGTGGTCCTAGCTGCCGTGTGGGGTTAAACCACGACAAAGCCCCATCCTTTGTGCTCCACTGGGCATACCATACGAAAAAAAAAGGAGAGTGCAAAGAAGAACTTGATTACAGCATTTTTAAACACAAAAAGTTTCACATCACGCCATTCTATCACATCATTCTATAAAAAGGTACCACCATCAGGAGAAGCTTTAACGTGTAAATATTAGATTCCAATCCATACTGTTGTCCACAGGCAGGCAGAGCCAAACTGGCAGCACTGCACAGCCCCTCGAATCGACGAACTGCACAGCTTTTCCAGCTACCCAGCTGGTGTGTCGACAGCTCCATTTAATATTCTTGTCTAGTGATACAGCAAAGACCTCTCATGCCTATTTTTAAATGCACATTTTTAATATTCAATATAATGTTACTCTTTAACAAACTCTTTACTCCCTGCTTCTTTTATGAAGCTTCCCGTGGTCTTTAAAGGGATTGTTAACCAAAGAATGGATCACACTCTTTCTGCATGAGCAGATTCAGAAACACTCCATTAAACCTTTCAGTATTTAATATAAAGAGTAATCTCTCACCTCTGAGGAGATAAGCCAGTTGCTGAGTGATTAACTCTGGTGCCTCTTGAAGAATTTCTTTTACTACTAAAGAGGAAGAAGACGCTTGTAACTCCAGGCTGCCGTCACACTGCTCATCTGGATTGATGACTTTGACAACAGCCGATTCCAAACTTTTATCCTCACTATCAAGCAAATTTAAAAATTATATATATTTTTCTTTCTAGCTGCTTAGACACCCCAGTAAAACAATGCAAAAAAAATTTTAAAATTCTGGACTATAACACTATTGTTATTGCTACTTGAAGTCTGCTATAAAGCCAAAGAAAGTCATAATGAAGTCCTAAAATTGTAAATTTTTTAATGAATTGTTCACAGTGGTTTTATTGCTTGATACATCACTAACTACTAAGACTTAAATGTTCACACTTCCATTATCAAAATCTTTATAACTAATAATTTGAAAAGAATATTTCTACATGTACTGAAAATATCACTCTTTATACAGGGGAGATTTTTGATTTTCCCCATTGAATATTTTGAAAATTTACAAAAGTTCTTTTTTTTTTTTCAGACACTTTANCTGCTTACAATAGCAATAACAAAGCCAAACTATATTTAATAATATAAATTATTATTATTATATATTTATATTATAAAAATTCTTTAGAAGGAAGAAACACAGGAAGGGGTAAACAAAAAGCAAATCTTATTGATAATTTTACGTTGAAAAAGTGAATGATGTACTGATCTGACTGCAGCTAAAGAATCAATAGTTATGAGATTTATGCGTATGTCTCACTTTAGATTTTCCCTATTTTTATTCTAATCCGCAAACCCCTCTGAGTCAGATGGGCCCATAGCACAACAGGATGTTACTTATCTTAAATTAAGTTCTAAAGAGAGTTGGAAGTAAACAGCATCCTTGATTCTGGGCAAGACAAGCAGACCATTATAAAGGGGCTCCCTATAAAAAATTCACTACAGGCTTGTAAATATTCCCTCTTAAGGATGGGTATATGGACTGCGGTCTTCCACAGAGGAACTCTGAGCCTCTGGCACTGAGAACATTTGGAGAAAAATGCTGTCGTTTTTAAGGACTGCAATAATCTAACAGCCATCGTAACAGCATATATGCAAGTGTGCTGGCCATCTCCAAATCAATGTAAGAGCCTTAATGCCTTTAGAGAAAGCTAACTAGGAAGCAGGAAAAAGATCTCATCTCTTATTTACCGGTCACAGGAAAATTCCAAACTATTTAAACTAAATTAAAATATCTAATCTAAGCTGTGTGAAAATACAAGGTCCTTAAAAAAGGGACTTCTGTTAAAAGTACAGAAAGATGACGATTTAGTTTGTTACATTTAATGGACATAATGGGAGACAAAATATATTTTAACTTCCTTCTTTTTTTTTGTCTGTGTTAACATAGCAATACCAATATTAATGCAGAGAAAATGTAAAATATAATTTTTAAAACAGCTCAAACCCACATAAGCCATCTTGTTGTACATACAATGCAATACCTTGTCAGCATGTTGCTGTTTACGAGTGTTAAAGACAATTTCCCTTCAGCATTCAGCTGGTGCAAATTGATTTCATCTCGGAAGATATGGAATGACTCCGGGATATTCAGCTCCTCCAATATAAATCTTGTCTCTGTGAGGTAGCTAAATTCTCTTCTTGGTATGTTCAACACGGGTAAGCATAGAACATCAGGAGGACTGACCTGTAACATAAGTGTGCGTTTGTCAGAGCAGCATAAAATAAGACTTTTTTTATTAGGAAGATGTTTTAACAGAGTGAGCAACTAGAAACAGTCTCGAATTTCTGTTTGGTTTTTTTTTTTTCCTTTTACTTCATTTTTTTAAAAAACACCTTTTGCTTTTTTTCTTGTTCTTCTGTCTCTGCCTCCTACAGAATCACTGGGAAACTAGGAAGGAGAGAGGAGAAAGGATAATGTACAGGGGTGATTTTTCTGCTGCTATTGAATAAGCCAGCTTATACCCACTCATTAATTTTTGTGTAAAAAAACCCCATAGATTGTTTCTATTTAAAAACCTCACCTCTGATTATAACAAAATCCAGAATAATGCCCAGAACAATGTTTTTACAGTATGTTTTAACTGACTTAGCAGTAAGATGTCTGTAACAACCTGGAACAAACGAGTTAAGACCACTTGGCCCATTTTTCCATTACCTTGTCAAGAAAGTAGGCATAGGCCAGAGTAGAAATGAGTGAATCCAAATCACAGGATTTATTCCCGAGAACGACATGGACTTTCTCCAGGCGTTTGCTCCTGTTCTGTAACACATTAGAAGACAATTGCAGTGAGTGACAACAGTGAGAAAACACAAACCCATCACCACAACACTTCGAAAGACAATTTAAATACGGGGCATTGCCCTCAGTCGTAGTGCTCTTCACCACTGGCTGAAGGAATGCACTTATTGTGGGATCAGACATGTTTCCTTGGCTTCACAGCTCCCAAGCAAGCCAAGAAATCTGGGTTTCATTAAAGACCCCAATTTAGAACCCAGACGAGATCTAAACTGACAGCCCCTAGCAGCAAAGTAACAGATAAGCAGCTTCACATATATGTGGAAAAAGCTTTCGAAAACAATTCACAAATCTAATAAGAAAAGCAGTCCCAAAGAGTGTGGAGATACACACAGCAAACTGTACAGCAAGTTGTAATTTTAGTTTTCCCTTTTTTCTTCTCTCGGCTGAAATTGGTAACTAGATGGTGGCTTTCACTCTGACTCCTCAGAAGCTGAGCACGCCTGGTGAAGCACTGAGAGCTTTCAGTTGTTCTCACTTGCAAAGGCAGCTGAGTCTGTTCTGCATTTAATAAAATTAGAAGCCTTCCAAACACGAAGAAAAGAAAAGACAGACCAACTGTGTGAAAGCAAAATATTGCAGGGAAACGTCTACCTTCTTCATAACTGCACACACAAAATGTAAGGTGATGGTCTTCTCTCGTGCACGTCATTAATGTCAAGCTAGCTGCATGGAAACATTGCAGTTTATTTTCTTTTAATGAGCTATGCTTCTTAATTTGAGAAACAGACTCGACTGACACCAAGTAGATGTTACAGAACCAAATATATGCAATTGAACAATTTTGTTGTTGTTGTTGTCATAACCAGGCCGATGTACTTTTTGTTATTTTTAATTAGGATTCTGGATATAAAATAAAATTTTAATCTTTCCAAAGAAGTCTATATTTAGAATACTATCCTCAATAATTATAAATGGGCAAATTTTTTAAGCCAACCCTTTTTTCTCTGTGTCGAATCTTACCTCTATCTGGATATAAGGAAGAAACTTAGTTCTATTTCCCTTAAATGGAACACAGCCATCAAAATACCTTTGGGTAATAAAACCAGGACACCTATTCTCCATTCCCTACGTATTGGGAAAGACAGACAGCTTTCTGAAGAATACAGTGTCTGGAACAGGTATGTTCATTTAAGCTCTAGGTCTTCACCAGCAAGAAACTGTCTTCATTTTCCTCTTTTCAATATACTTTTGTCACATTGTTCTTCTGTAGTGTACATTTCTGATTGATCAGCCATCCTAAAGAATTAAAGTAAAGTTCATGAGCTGATCCTTTTTTAGTATTATTCAGTGTATAGAAGTCTTTTTCTTTAGGTACATCATAACTGCATAGCAAATGACTCAACCCTGAAAAAGAAGGAAACTGAATAAACTGATAAATTTATTATTAAATCTACAAACTCACCCACCTCTAGGAATCCAGTGCAAACAACAATACAAAAAATTTCAAGCCATCTGACGGTCTTCTGTATCTACATATTCTGCACCTACAAAACAATTTGCTTCCTCTTGCTCATATTCCACAAAACACTATCCCATCTAGAACTAGCAAGGATCCTCAAAAGTGATCTGAGTTTCAGTGATGAATGACAGACTTACTCATGTCATCAGGTACACAAGTGTTTTCTTTTGAAAAATTAAGACTTTTTTTTGTGTTGTCTTTAGAAATCAAGTTTCTGAACCCTACACCTGACTCCTGAAGAAATGAGAAAAGCACGGCTATAAAGAGCGGAATACAAAGAGAACATAGTGGAGCAAGAAAGCTCTGGAGACCACCTCATCATAATCCAAACAGGTCAGCTAGCCGTCTGAGGACTGATTTCCTAACTCCAGCTTGCCAGACCTTCATCAACACATATGAACCAGAACAGACTGCGGAAGGAGAGGCTGTCTCCCTGGACTGTTCTCAAGAGCTTAACAAGAACCCTGAGATGGAGCTTATTAAGCCGAGTTTTTAATATGACAGTAAGCAGACTAACAGGGAGAGGGTGTATTTCTTGGTCAGGCTGTAAACATACTGTCCCTCCAAACAACTGCCAGTCTCTTCCGGAATATTTCTGCCTAAAACAAACACGCAGTTGAGGTAACCTACTAGCTACTGACAAAACTTTCCCAAAGGAAAGGGAATGGAAAACAATTTTTTTAAGGTATTCAGAGGTTTCTGTTGCACAGTGCCTTTTTGCTGGTCACTCCAGAGGGGATATATTTTTGTTCATCCACTACAATTGGTTATTTTAATGATTCTACCTCTCCCTGAGTAAGAATCTGTTCATTTGCACACAACAACCCCATTTCACGCCCTAATCTCTCATCCATGACTTTTAGCAAGGTGTTTTTGCAATGGGCTTTTTCTAATAAAATATGACAGCTCTCCTACTAATGTTAAAATACAAAGTCAACCTGCAAGCTGTCTTAATAATTAAATCTTCTATTTCACAGATTTCAGGGCAAAAATTGGCCAAAACAAACAGCAACAAAAGTCTGTGCTTCACATTCTGATGATGTAAGACACACTGACGAGAAGTGATAGCCCACATATTGTTTCACCAGCCTGAAGAATTTTCTTTATTAAAAAAAGTGAAAGGCTTCCACTACCGAATCATGTATTACCAAACTAATTATTATTAAGAAAATAAATTTAATTAATGAAGCTGTAGAATACGTTTGGACAGGTAATTCTTCCTGTAGTTCTTGAAATTCATAAAGGGAACAAAACATAACAAAAACAACCTAAAATGTCACTCAATTCCATGCATAAAAATCGCGAGATCCTCATTCAGGGACAACCAGGTCTTGTAGTCTATAACTACAACATTACTTACTACAACTTTTAAAGCAATCAAAAGCCAGCAAGAAGGAGGGTAGATAGATCTAAAGTTAAGAGGAATAATTGAATAAATTATTACAAATCTATTTTCATATTGATTAAAATGATATTTTAAGATCAAATGAACCCTCAAAACAACCTTTGTTTTCGTCTTCCAGGGCTTAAATCCAAACTTATCCACAATAATATAAACAGAATGCTGCACGAAAGGAGCATTCCCTGTAACATGCTGTCTTTTGTGCATATTTGGAACAAACCCCTCAAACGCTATCCCTCTCAATTCTCACATCAGATAACGGTTGTCAAAGAGCATATAAAAGAAATGGCATTCTCTAGCTCAGGTGACACCTTCAGCTCTGACAGACTGGTGTGGAAGGTTTCCTCTGTTAAGTTGGTACCACCTCTTCTGCAGCTGGGGAAAACTGTCTCCTCAGCTTCTATGGCTGCTCCTTGTTCAGAAACTAACATGAAACCAGCATGAGCTACTGTCTGTTGTTGTGACTTGATTTCTTCTCTATTTTTTCTAGAAGATCACGGCACAAGGTGGACCTTCCACTGACAGTCCTCAACGTGCTGTCTTAAAGATCAGTGATATCCTTTTTTCACCTTTCTTGATCTCTGCTCTTCTATTCACCAAGCATAATTTTATTCTCTTCTCTTTCCCCTTTTGCAGGTCCAAGATATATGATTTCACCAGCATCTCCTCTCCCCAAGTGTGGCTCCCTGAATGGCTTTTTAGTATCTTACTACTACTTACTAATAATAACCTTCCAAAAAGTATACTCTCCATAAAAGCTACCCTGAAGTATGCCCTCTCAGGGCCACCCAAGCTTACTGTTTATCTTACAGGTCTGAGACTGCTTCCTCTTCCATCAACTGTGATACGGCTAGTCTACTGCTTGCTAGTCAGCCAGCTAGGAGAAAAGCAGGCACATGGATGTGAGGCTTCCTCCTCCGGGTCTTTCCAAGCATAGACCCCAGCAGAGAAGCCCACAAAGCTTTAGATGCACAAACTCTGTGAGACCCAGCTGCAATAGGACTAACGTGATTAACTCCTGCAGCTACCACAGCTCAACCTCAGAGCAATCATGAACCCTCATTAGCTCTAAGAATTAAAAAATTCAAGAGGTTGATGATGAAGCTGGAACTCATAAATTTAACTACATAAGAGACCACCGATCTCTGTTAGCGCTGATGGGTTGTTCAGCTAGATTAAAGGTAAGTCGTAAAATGCATGAACACTGGATGCCTGGGATAAAATGAATTAAAGAAATGATGTGTCATTCTCAGACGGCATCAGTCAGGATAACTCAATTCAGATCAGACTGCAGAGATCAACATTCACTTATCATGCTCAAAAAGGATATTTATAAACATTAAGCTACTTCTGCAATCTAGCAAAAGGTCTCTTCTGATACTCTGATACTTACAGAGAAGAAGCTCTCATATCTGCCCAGTTTTGTTGTCTTTAATCACATAAAAGCATTAGTATGGCAACTTTATCTTTACGCAACTGTAGTCAAAAATACTTTTTATAGGTTCTTAAATGCATCAAACAGCTGATTCATTCAAACGTACTGCATATACTGACAATCAGATTTGCAAAAACTTTGGCTATGACATACTACTACAATATGCCAGTCAAAAATCACATTGCCTCTTCTTTTTTACTTCTGTTAATACAGAAGCTGAAATAATACTGCAAGATAAGAAATACTGAAGACTTTTTCTAGTATAAACAGGAACCCCTACAAAACTTTCACTATCTCAAGGCAGAAACTTTTGTTCCTTTCCCTCTCGTTCATACACACACACACACACACAACCCACACAGCCACACACAGCCTTGCTTTCTAAGCCACGATCTTCTTTTTGCCTCCCTTCAACTGCAATGAAATCACTGCATTTTGCTGCATGGGATGAGACAGTGCTTGTCAAGGATAGCAATTCTTTGAAGGAAGAAGCTATATGGCTCAACAGAAGCATATTAATAAAGAAGTTGCAGAGTCACATAATAACAGTGTCGGATAAAACGCTGAAAGCCTTTCCAACCTTGTGGCTGAAGCACTAACAAGGGAGCACGGCTGCACAGACATACTTAGCTTTCCTGGAAAATGGAAGGCTTTCCTTTCCTCTGGGGAAAAAGCCTAACTACGTGGACCAAGGACAAGATAGTAATAAATATCGCAACTGAGATTTTAAGTTATTTACTTACATAAGAGAGGATTACTGTACCCACTCAGTAGCTTTGGAAATGTACCTCGAACCCAGAGGTACAATTTATTGAGTAGTCATTTTGGAGTACATCCTGCATCTGCCTTATAGTACCAGGCAGCATTATGCTTCCGTAGGCCTAAGGGCTTTTAAGTTGATTATCCTTCTCTGTTGTCAAAGAAATGGCTCTAAGCCAAGGAAAAGTTAATTTAATATTTTATGCAAAGTTCAAGTTAGTTTAATATTTCATATGTCTTTTCACAAGAAAGCTCTATACTGGCCTGGAAAAAAAGATGGTCTCTTATCCTGATAAGTCTTTGTTTTCTCTTATTTTTGAGGACAGACGAAAATCCATTATATTTCTCTGCCCCTGCAGTGTCACATTTATCATGTACAGTATAAAATATACATTGTAGTTTACTGTAATAGCTTTAAAGTACATGGTTAGATAGTGGATTCCTCCCTAAGGAACACAATTTATTAGAGAAAATTTCAAGCATGCCATATTTTAAACACTACCTGTTGGATCTACATTGTACAACATTGCTTTACTTATGGGTCTAAAAGAAAAAAAAGCTTTTACAGCAAACATCAATCCCACTAGCAGAATAAAATATAGTAAAGCAAAAGGGCAATTTTCTAAATCCACACCATCTGCTTTTGTATGGGAGACAGCCTTACAAAAGAGATAATCAAAAGTGGAAGGGTCATAAAAATTCAATGCCATCCCTCAGAAATGGTTGGACAGGCATAAAATACCATCTGACATTTTGTGTTGAACGAGATCTGATGACAAGACTATGACTAGTCTGTAACAAAGACTAGGAAAAGGCCTTTGCACCGTAGTTGCCGTGCATATAGAACTTCCCTGGGGCCTAACTGATACACACGTTTTACCTTTAAGTTAACGCTTTAAAAGCCACACTTAAGAGGTAAGAGCNCCTGGTCTTATCTGCACTCTCCTCTCTGATGATGACTCCACGTCCAACAGGAGGTTGAACACAGCCTTGATGAACAAGCATTATTGTTCTTCTGAAGTTAACACTTTAAAAGCCACACTTAAGAGGTAAGAGCTTGCTAAAGAAAGTTTTATTTAAAAATGCCGTTTCCCAAAATCACACTGTTCCATAGAAATACGCTGATCCTTCAAAATTAATAATGGAAATGAGGCAGATTAATTATCTGGCACTCCAGCCAGGCAAGGAAGTCCTGTCCCTAGATTGTTCCTGGAATTTCCACAGGACAGAAGCTTTCTTTTCCAGTCATTCTAATCAAGAATTGGCGTGGTCAGCTATTGCTGCTGAGAATTCAGTTCAATATTTCTGCATTACCACCAGGCTCTGATTTGGCATTCTGCAGACAGACAAACTTCACAGTGTTCAAGAAAGAATTCCTACCAACTACAAATATTTACTCTCTTTTCATTTTTAATTAATTTTACAGAATATAACTGCATGCAAGACTGCTCTGCCTGTTACTGAAACACCTTCTAACTTATCACATAAATTTATTCACATTGTGAAAAATAAAAATAAACACTGATTTCTTCACGCAATTTTCAGTTGAAAAAGAATAGTTGGAGTAATCAAATAATGCAGCGATGCCATTTAAGTATCAAAAGAAGCACCAGAAAATTAAAAACATCATTCAAAATCTTGTTGGCTCCTTTTAAAATTAGATTTATTCCATCAATTGTTTTGGCGTTGGTAACCCACCTTGCTTTATAAGCTTTACATGTTCACACCCTCTTGCTTCTCCAAATTTTTGCCTTTGGGGCCAACTTTTCAGACACCACTTCAACTGGATCACGGGGTGTAAGTATACAGTATACCCAATAGTAGTATCTGGTTTTCAAAAGGGGTCATATACAGGGTACGCATACATGCCCACGTTCACACACATTTTGGAAGCATGATTTTGGCACCATCCCAATTTTGCTGTTACACGAAGATAAAACTCCCATTAAGCCTGACAGATATTAAATATTCTTTGTCTCAGGGAATTAAAGAAATCCAAGTTTTTATGACACAAGATCAACAAAGTGAGGAGGGGAAAAACTTATTTAAATGACCTTAGGCTCAGTAAAGATATCACATTGCTCTTCCTGCCAAGACAGAACAGGATATACTGTTGTACGGCTGAAAAAGGCAAATGTTCCCAGCAGAATGATTACTTAAGCTTGAATCAGCAGTACTTCAACAGCCCATCAATAGGATTCTCTACCATAGAAGTTACTAAAGTAAAAATCAAAGTTCCCCTCTTCCTTTTATGCTGCATTAACTCATTTGTTGTTCAAATTAATGGGTTCTACACAGAATTAGTGCTCTCACCTAGTAACTAAGTATCAGCAATACAGTATGCACCAATTCCGCTCTGCAAAAGAACATCTTATATTCCTTTTCTAGGATATCTTTAGTGTCTAAAGCCGATCACAGCATATCTTTGAATTTTCAGCTCAAGGTACACAACTCCTTTTCCCTCTCCTTCCCCACTTGCCGCTTAACATGCAAAGGTGAGAACGGGATGCCTGTCAGTTTACAGGACTTGATAGTATTCATGTCCTTTAGGAATTGTTTGGCTTACTACAGGACCAAGGTGTCCCCTGAGATACTAAAAACAAATGAGTTAAAAGTAAGGAGCACATTTACCTGAGGAGCAGAGTGCCCTGTCATATTAATTGTGTCAGTTCTGTGGTGTCTCAGGAAATCACTGGTACCAATACCCCCTACATCACACACTGCAGCAGTGGAATGAATTATAGAGAGCAAAGAGAAAGTGTATTGGAGAAAAGAGGCAATTTTTTTTTTCTTTTTTTGGTGAAGGCACAGGAATTCAACTCACACAATGCAGTTCATTTACCTGCCTCTGTCACAGACTTAACGTCTGGCGTCAGAGGGTGTAAGAAGCTTAGCTGCTTCTCTAAAATGGTGGAAGCAACTTTGCAATTGAGAAACAAATTTACCGAGAGTTAGGAGGCACTTGAACACTGTGCTGTACAGCAGCCTTTGGAATTGAGCTTCATGCTTCTTAAGCCAGCATAGCCCTTAGGTGATAGGCACCAAGTTGAACAGGAGACCAAACCCTGAAGTGAGCCAACAGCCCAGCAGAAATACCATTAGTGATTACGTAAGACTGAATTTTCTGTGTTTATATGGACAATATATAAGTAGGTTTTACTCTGTTCTTTCCTTCTTTTAATTGCATCATATTGCAATCTCAATGTTTCTTTTAAATTTTTTACCAATGTGCTATAGATAATATTTCTGACTATATTGCACTCAAATACAAACATTATGCATAGCTACCTTTTCACATTTTCATTTTGTTTCAGACCTTCTGTGTAAACTTCTGCCTCCTTTTCATCATGAACTATATTTTAAGTCATTCAAGACAAACAAGTAGTCCATGCTAACAATAAAATCATAGGCACCGTCTTCCCATTAGTGACTTATCCTAAAATGTATTACACACCTTCAGTTGAGAGAGAAAATCATAGCTAGGTGAGATGATCAGGAGGCCAAAGTCACTTTCAATTTTGCCTTTCTTGTTAACAGGTTTTTATCACACTATAGTTCTAAAATGCCTTTGGCTTTTTACCCACTCTCTGGTAAGACTGCCTTAGAAAACATGCAGTATTTTCTTTTACTTTACTATTATTTTAGTCACTCTTTCTTTTTCCACATCGAAAATCAGAAACCAATTAGCAAGTATTCCTCTGCTGTCCTTTATGCCTGCTGGAAACACTATTCCCCAAAAGAATTTCCCCCAAAGCCCTTTCTTATTATTGGCAGCCTCTTTTTCCATGGGGGAATTCTATTACTGTAACATGTTTAAGTCCAAGTGTCTTTGTGAGAGATAGATGTTGGGCAGATTTGCTGCAGAAGCTGAGCACAGATTAAAAATTATCTTGCAACAGTGTGCTTGTCAGTGAGCACTAAGAAATGAACACTCAGAATGAAACTTGGTTTTACAAAAACAATCTATTTTTTTATTTGGGATGTTATGAGATTATAAACATATGCTCCATTATGAGAAGGCACTGTCTTTTTACTCATACACTGGTTATGTCTATACTATTTAGATCAGAGCCATATACATACTGCATCTGAGCAAGAGAAAATGCGTAATCACATTCTTGTATTACTTTTAACATTCATATGCTTTTTGGCCTATGTCTAGCCACTAATAAACTTAGAATTTGTGCTGCTTTAATGTCTAATACTCTTTTTTACATGGATGATATTAAAACAGGAGAAATTTGGAAGTGATTTATTCAGTAAGTTAAGCTGGGTTCAGGCTAGGGACAGAAGGGATATGGTACCTCTTGAATCCATATGCAAAGTATGTAATCCATACATCAGAAATCTCCACGTATGGAGCGATCCGTTTCCTCTGATCTGTCTGTGGGCTGTGTCTGAGTTTCTAGCCTGCTCATGAAATCCAAAGAGGTCATTGATATAATGACCCACTGAGCACTTCTTGGAGCAGCCTGAAACCACCTAGGTCGATTTGTCTCAGCCAGAAATCCAATTCAGCTGTTGTCCACCATGACATGTCCTCCCCTCCAGCACAATTAAAAAGGCATAACCCAACACCTATGTCAATATTGTTGAACTCAGACCTTCATACACCACACACGGATGACTGGGGTCCTCTCAGCCAATCCCGTTCTCTTTTGGATTGCCCGCCTTCTACCAGAGCAGAATCGGTGTAAAAAGGTAGTGCTGATGTCTCCCAAGTCAGACACGTGATATTTAAGGGCTGATCCTGCATTCCATTTTATCAGCTAATGCCAGTGCACTTCTTCAGAAGTCCATAATCTTCGACGTATCATGTATTTTGGCTTTTCTGCATTCCACGTTTCTATGTACATTCCCCTTCTTGTGGTGGCAAGCAGCCTCCACAGACCTTTCCAAATTGTTCAAAGTATGTTTTAGCATAAGCGTTACCCAAAACCTTTTCTGAATCAGACTTCCCCATCTATCCTTGAAGCATTAAGAAGGCACTCAAACATATTTCCTTGATACCATTTGGCTCACTGCAGATTTTTGCTGTGTTTTAAGCACACTATTGACTGCATTAAATAACCTCATAATCACATTTAAAGGCTTAGTGATCTAGTGCCACCAATGTACTA
Organism: Anarhynchus alexandrinus; assembly: GCA_008711295.1. NCBI lineage: Eukaryota > Metazoa > Chordata > Aves > Charadriiformes > Charadriidae > Anarhynchus > Anarhynchus alexandrinus. Next base: position 3,219,224 of record VUYV01000029.1, read on the forward strand.
AAATATATGATAACAAATGCAGTCAGCATTTTCCATACCATATGCTTGTAAATGTTATTCTGCAGGGAACCAATTAAAACTATGGAAAATTTGGAACACAGACATATGGAACAAAACAAAGCAACTTATCTTGTCACCATGGTGCTTGCTCAGTACATCGATTAGGGAATGGTGATATTATAGGACAAACAAATGCCACTTTAATTAAAGTGTGCTGAAAGGCAATATACAGTAGCAATCTAAAACATTCATTTTTGCTGTGCTGATGTTAGTTTTCCTTCTAATGGGATAGAACAGGTAAAATACACTCCTGTAAAAACAAAAAATCCACAAATATTCCTATTTGAAGAAATGTAACATTAGTCCTAATTTATTGAAAAATTTCCTGTTTTAACATCCAATGAGAAAAGGGTAGGAAACTGGAGTGTTTGAGTTTCAGGGAAAACATTTAAAATACTGCTAAGGATATTAGATTTTTCAGGAAAAAAGTAAGCTTGAGCAGGGACTTATTTCTTAAATGTCTTTCTATGAAAACTGAGTGCATCAGGAAAAACACTGAATGTAATCCCTGTATATGTCCAGCACAATTGACAATGGAAAACCAGTAAAAGAACTGGAAGAAATAACAGTCATTTTGGAAAATATCCTCCAGAGGAAGCAAAAAGTTATCAGGAGGTGGAATCATGATTACCCCCTACACCTGAGGCAAACTGGGAAAGATCTATAGGAGGGAATATGCTCAAATCTGCATTTCCCATTCCTCAATCCACTTCAGAGTTCAGCACTGCAATAGGTAAAGTCCCACAGTGCTCTTTTATTCCCCAAAAAAGTAAGAACCTAGAGGTTATCGGTTTTGGGTAAGGATCCTGCCTTATTACTCCTGTATAGTGCCAATGACATGTTGAACTGACATATAGATGATGATATTGCAAACAGTATTTATGGTGATGATTACTACTGCCCCTCTGAACCACAGCTCCATTTCACATTCTTCTGTCTTGACATAGAACATATGTGTACCTGAGCCATGTTTTAAATTTAATGTACTAGGACAATTGGTACAGGAAAAAAAAAAAGGAACAAATTATGTTAATTCTGCTGGTCATCACAGTAATGTTCCAGCACAGCCAAGATCAGTCAAGTACAATAAACAGTACAATAAACACATCCTTCTTATGTAGAGCTAAAGCCAGATTGTCACTGTAGCTACCAAAAAAAACCCCACCTTGAACAGAGGTGAGAGTTTCTGTAATGGTAAATAGTCTGTTGAGCGCAGACAGACTTTACCTGGCAGAGTAGTCCAATTTCATCTCACAAAAGATATGTTATATAGAGAAGAACCATACAAATAAAGAGTATATAGTATTAAAGATGATCTTCACGGTGAGCATACTATTGCTTTAGAGGTATGAAAATAATAGACAAAATCATTTAAATTGTAATTAAAAAGTAAATTGAAGCACTGTTTATATTATAAAGCTATAAAAGAATTTATTTAAAGGTATGTTATGCCATTCATTTCTGTTAAAAAATTTGGTAAGCATTAACAGAATATAAGAAGAAGGAATGCACCTAGAGGAGATTTTTTTTGTTTAAGGTTTGGCTCAATTTCATTCATTTCAATTAAGGTTTTCACAATGTATTATTTCAAATTTTATTAAGTAGACATAAATTGACAAATTCACATATGAAGAGACACTAATGACTGATTAGGAAAGACATCCTCTTCAATGACAGTTTTGCTGAATCCTTTCAGTTAACACAAAAATGGGCAATTCATCATCCCTGGCAAATCTGCTGCCCTAGCCGATTCAAAAGACAACAAATATTTTAGAAAAAAATATGGTAAGGACAAACAAAATAAATTACTTTAATATTTCAACTTCACCTTTTAACTGACGGATCAACAATATCTTCTGACTTTGTATTTAACACACCATGGTGTATTTTTAATCTATGGAAAACACTGATAACTGTGTCCCCCCACACATGGGGACTTGCTTGATTTTCCTCAACAGTCAAGCTCTTGGTTTTCAATTGAAGAGCATACTGTTAGGAAGAGCAGCATCCATTGATTTCTGTGCCTGCTGCAGTTAAGAACAAAGGGTCCAAAGGTACGGAGAGATACGTAAGCTAGCAAAGAACAACCTGCTTCCTCTCATGCTAATACCTTACTTCCACCAAATCACAGAGCTCTAAACTTGCTTAAAGTGATTCTGAAGGCAAAAAAAATCTGTGATTCTGAAGGTAAAAAAATCTGAAAGCACAACGTCCCTCCTAGGTCACCTCTTGCACAGCTAGAAGTCCTTAAATCTCTGGGGATGGTGGGAAAAAACCCCAACCAACCAAAAAAAAAAAAAAACCAAAACCAAAAAAACCCAAACCCAAACACCAAAAAAACCCCAAACCTAAGTACATACAAGGGACCTATGCAAGTCAAAATATCTGGTGCACAAGACTGATCACTGCAGCCAGACCTACGCTTTTCTACTGGTAAAGTCTGAGAACACTGGCAGGGCATTTAGAATTTGCGTGTAATTAAACCCTACCTCAGTGACTAGCAACACAACATATTCCATCACATGGACATTTTAGTATGTGCCAGTTAAAAAAAATTCTGTGTTTCCAGCTATGAGAATGCTGCAAAACACGAACTAAAATTACACTGTATTTGCAAGGTGTTCAAGGTGTTAAAAAAGGGATTCATCACCCTTGGAGATACTGACAAGCATCCAATTAAGCACTTGTCAGAAGAGGAATAGTGGTAACATTAGAAACTGGTGATGATTTCAAGGCTTCCAGTGTAAGGTCACTCTCTGTTCTCAATCTGACATTTCTTTAGCTTATTATTTCTGCTTAGCTAATTGCATAAATCTCAGCAGATCAGAGGACCATTACACAGCATTTCACATAATATAAGCATTTTGCACTGAAAGAACAAGAGGAATAACTATGTGTGGCTTTCTTTCCCTTATACGGGAAGCATGTGCTGGCCCTCTATTGCTGTTGAAAGGATATCTGTTCAGCATTAATGGAATTAGGAAAGTCTGTTAAGAAGAAACATGCCATAATTCTTTCCTTCCTTTTGCTAGCTAAATAGAACAATATTTTTTTCTCAGGATCAGTCAAAGAGGATAAGGCATAATGGCAACATATTTATACGCAGTCATATTTGAACATTTAATCTCTAGCGTTAGATGGAGTTTATATGTATAAATATACTTGCCATGCCACTCTTGAATAAAAAAAGCACACCAGGTCTTAAAAGAAAATACTGACTTAAAAGAGATTTGAGATATTCCACTACATGATTACTCTAGCAGATTAGTAAACTGTTTAAATTTATACAAGGACCAACTTGCAGAGGCTTTGTCATCATTTTGTCATCATTTGAGTCATCTACTACAGGCACAGCAATATGAGAGAAGCAAAGTTTCAACATGAAGTCTACTTATAAAAATAGACTGTTATGGCTATCAGACGAGATCCATGTCCACTTGCTGAAGTCACATGAGTGTTGCATTCCTGTGATTTTAATACCAGCCATACAAATACATTGTAATGACTTCCATCAATTTGGGGAACCAGAAGCTAATATTTATGGTAGTTAGTGTCACAATTAGCATCAAAATAGAAAGTTTAATTTGTATTTAATATTTTTCTTTAAAAAGAGCATATAAGGTATATAGATAGCAACATATATACATGTTTCAACAAGAGCATGACTTAAAATATCTGTTTTGTTACGAAGGGTGTATTGTGAAGCATTTGGGCTGTGCAACACGCTCAGGTTAACATTATCAAGAAAAACTGCAGTTTTTACTCTGCTGACGTTTAGTCTGTGAAATCAATCAATGTGATACAAAGTGATAGCTGTGCTTAATAGTAAGAGGAAACTCAAAATGCCATTTAAAAATGCACGACATGGGGAAAGTTTGTAACACAGTTAAATGAAATCTACACGTAACTGTTCCTCTTGAATGGAATTGTCTTTTCAGGAACATTTCAGCATAAAAAACAAAATTCAGAGAATGTAATAGAAAAATATTTAAATGACAAAATCTTAGTATATAACTCCTCGAACAAAAATTACAATCAGATATGGAAGTCTGAATACTTTACAAATAGCAGCACACAGAAGACCGGTATCGTCCCTGCCCAAGCACTTCCTTATCTGTCACGGCTAAATGATACCAATAACACCACAGTCTGTACCCGAAAATTAAGCTAGCAGAGACTCAGCATAAACATTCAGAAAGGCAAAGAGGAAAAAAAAAAAAAAAGAAAAAAAGGCAAGACATTTCAGAAATTCTGTCCAGAGCAAACACAGCAGTATGGTATTGTTCCCAGATAGGAAATATTATTGTTCCCAGATACAAAAGTGCCTTTTTTAATATTATGTAAGTGCAACCGATTCTCCAAATACCACAGAACTGACATTAATACCAATTACAGCTCAAACTGAACCTCAAATTCAAGCTGCAGAAAGAGCATGAAGCTTAGCAGCTTTCTGGAACAGTATTAGTGTGTTTCTCCTATTTCCTCCAAAGTATCTTTAGTCTTGCCACAGAGTGCTGAGCTGTGCTAGTGCTACTTACTTGATTTCTTATTATTGATCTCGGTAAAGATACTTCGCCCTTTCTTCAAACTTTACTGTACAAATCATAATTTAGCCAAGCTCCCATCTCCAAATTACTGAAACTATTGACTTATTTTTTCACTCCTAAATGTCTTTCACTGTTTTAAAATATTCCTACTTTTTTTTTTTTGACAATTTACACATTTCTATGAAAAAAAGAAACTTACTTTAAATGTCTGTGATGGGATGAGGTTACAGTAACCTCTATGGAGCACAGTTTTATTTTATCATCAAGAGGTAAGATTCTTAAATTCCAGAGGCAAAACTGCCCACAAGTACGAACTCTGGACAGTTTACATGTCAGGGGTTGGCACGTGCACATACATATTCATGTAGGCATGCTGGCTATGGTCAGTAGAACAGAGTATCTGCATATCCTCCTATTTAATAACCTGGTATATAAGAGAACTACTTCTACATAAGTGTGTAAGACTTTAAATATGAGGAATACCTGCTAAGGAATTAACGCTCCACATAGAAGTTGTGTACAAACAGAGAGGGTTCCTGTTTTCCATCCCCACCTCGAAGACTGTATGGTCAGTCCTTTGCATGTTTGCTCCACTTCTCCTCACTAACAGCACTGAAGAACCAGAACTAATTACACCCAACTCCATTCCCACCCTTCTACTGGTTTCCCAGTGCAGCACCTATGCGGGCCTGAGGACGGGGACAAACAAGGTATCACACCTGACTTACTGAGCACATTCACATTACAGACTATCATTAGCTAAAAAGAACACATTGCACCAATATTCCGTGTCTTCCTTTTTCTCCCCACTGATAGCAAGTCCAATTCGAGAATTTGGCACTAATCTCTGTAATTAAAAAGCAGATAACAAAGAGCTAAAATCAGACTTGTTGATTCTTTTGTCCAGGGACACTTCAAAAGATGCACTTACACAAGACGTGTTTTACGAGATAGAGACTAGACAGCTTTAGTATTCGGTGCTGGATGACAGACCACCCTGTCAAAAACAGAAATAACACTGTGGCTTAGCCTGGCCTTCTTCAGAACGCACAAACACCTTTCTTCTCACAGACCATTCAGCAGCAGAAGCTACAGGCACCAAAGAGGAGTGGGATGGGAAAACCCGTCTCTCTGACTGGAAACACCCCGCTATCTCCAACCAACATTTGGTCCCCTTGATTTACACTGCTCTCTGGCCTCCCAGTACAACTGTCAAACCTACATAAGTGTTTTTATAAGGGCTTGCCAGAAAAAAAGACCTAGTTACTAAAGCTCAGTGGGTTTGAGCTATTTTAAACTTTATGCATGTTGATTTACGTTAATTAAATGCCCTCAGAAACATTTGCAATTATGTAAAGCTGGGGTCCTGAAATTAATATCTCTCTAACAATAGCAACTAAAAATTGCAGACAGAAAATGTAAGCATAGGGGAAGGAGGAAGGTTTCAAGACTCAAGTTTTCAAGTTTATTTAGATTCTTGACAGAACCAGGAACCAAACACTTCTGCATTCAAGACACAATATCCTTCGTATTATTCTACTTCCTACTTTTCTCTTTTTTTTTTTTTTTTTTTTTTTTTTGTAGTTTTCACTCTCTGGCCTTGGCCCTGTCTCACTCACCAATCATTTCAAATAAAGTTCCATGATTTCCAGCTAGCTATTCCTAATGTAAAAGTATCAGATCATAATCATGTTCAAAGTAGTACTCAGTGTTAATGCACAGGGATAGAGAATGGACTCACAAGTACCCAAGTATTCTGTAAAGATGCAGAAAGTGCAAGAAAATTCCCTTGCCCTGCCTGTTATCTATTCTTACACACTTTGGGTTATTTTTCTTATTACAGCAGTGGTTTCTAACTCTCAGTGCACACAACATGCTCTTTCGTCTATAACCTATCAATCTAACTCACATCAAACTATCACAAAAATGGGTTACTTTGTAAACATTCAGACGTGTTAAGGAGTCCTCAAAACAAATACAATGGCCTGTTACTCTTACAAAAAAAAAAAAAAAGCTTATTTGAATTAGAAAGCATGCCACTCCTTAGCTTCTCTAGACTGTCATAGATGAATAGCCTATTGTGGGGGCTAAATCTTTTTAACTTGAAGATAAATGATCTCTCAGCTATAGCTGTGTACAGCGTGGTGACATCCAGTCACCTGTTCTGTTTACTGCAGCTGTGGATTCTGCTGGGATCTCTAGGGGACAGAGCTTAGCCTCTCTTTGCTGTTAAAAATGACAGCCAGTTGACTTGAAATGGTTTCTCTAGAACCTGTGATGCTCTGAACGTATCTGTCAATGATATATTAATATCCAGCCTTGAAAATACACATAAGAGCATGTCAAATTATGACTACATAGAAGAACAGATCTACTTTACATTTTGTAGAAAAGCCTGCAAAAATTTGTTTACCATATTTCTTTTAGTTTCAGAAGAACAGAAAGCTCTTCACATTTCATAGAACCATAGAATTCCTAGAATATCGTAAATTGAAGGGACCCATGAGGTTTGTCAAGTCCAACTCCCTGCTCTTTGCAGAACTACATAAAACTAAACCATATGACTAAGAGTGTTGTCCAGATACTCCTTGAACTCTGGCCAGCTTGGTGCCATGACCACTTCGCTGGGGAGCCTGTTCCAGTGACTGACCACCCTTTCAGCGAAGAACCTTTTCCTAATATCCAATCTGAACTTCCCCTGATGCAGCTTCATTCCATTTCCTTGTGTCCTGTTGCGGGTCATCAAAGAGAGGAGATCAGCACCTTTCCTTCCGCTGCCCGCCTTGAGGAAGCTGTAGACTGCTATGAGGGAACCCCTCAGCCTTCTCTTCTCCAAGCTGAGCAAGCCAAGTGACCTCAGCTGCTCCTCGGAAGTCTTGTCCTTGAGGCCTTCAAATTTTTCTGTCCAATCAAAGTGAAAATAGAGCATTAAGAGCACTTTATTTCTTGAACAGTTTTTGTCAGAAAGGCAAAAGCTATAGCATAGAGTAGGGGCATATGGGAAGTCTAGCTTCCCCTTTCTTCAGAGGTGTAAATTTACCTAAAAGGGCAGTATTTCTAATACCTACAGAAGATGCCAACTGAACCAGCCTTATTCAGCAAGGTCTCCACCCCTGTCACCTCAGGAATCTTCTTGCACATCTCACCCATTCCGAGAAGAAGCCTCCCTAGAGGTAAGTGGAAAACCCAGCACACTGCATACCCTTCCATCACCCAAGCCTGACACCAGACACAACTTGCTGGGAGATGCACTAGAGTATGCATATGTGTATGTGCATGCCCAAAACACAGACATCACCCCCCACAATCCTGGATGGTTCAGCAGGATTTCAGAAACAGCCTCGCACCGCTGTCAGGTGTAGGCGCTTAAGGCTGAGAACTCTGCCCAAGGGCTCCCTAGTCCATTAACTCACTTGCAGAGAGAGAGGATTTGTGTTTCTCTCTGTGTGTGCAAGTGACAGAGAGTGTGAGCACACAAGCAAGTGAACTGGATGAAAGTGGTATTTTAATAACATGAGCTAAGTGAAAACTGGTAAGGCTGGGATGTCAGGTTGGACAGCCACATTCAGTGTTTACACCTTCCTTCCAGTTTCCTCTATCCTGGCTTCTCTTCTTTTGCTATCATATATGCTCTCTACCTAAAGGATCTATGTAGTCACTTTGGAAACACTGAAATCCAAACCTGTACTTTAAAGCAAGCCCCATGTTCTCACAGTACAATAAATCTGTAACAGACATTTTCATGTGTCTGAGAGAGATGTTCTCACCTTACAATGCCTGGAGTGCAATCTACTATATCATCTTTTAAGCTTTTAAATTAGACAGAACATGTCAGATTACTACCCCAGCCGTAACTTCTGCTATTGTACCACAGGGTTGCTGCCTCAGCTCAAAACGATGCTACGAAATAGTGCTGGGTTTTTCCTGCTTTCTGCCATAAGCCTAGCACTTCTTAAGCAGAATTCCTTGTCTCTCGATTACCCATAAGCTTCATTTGTATAACCACTCCTGATTTATGGAAGCAAAGAATAGATTCTGCCATTACAGACTTATGTTAATTCAATATCAGTAATTATTATCTGGTTGGGAGAGAAGCAGCTAGATTTTAATCACTACTTAATATGGCAACTAACTAGTTTGCTTTTTCCACAACATCATCAAACAGCACCAATCTAAGCTCTGAAAAACTGAAATGTGCAAAGAATTGAAATGAATATCTAGCCAGCTTAAAAGTTAAGTGATTAAGCACTCAGATAACAATGGAGGATACATGTAATTAAGCTAGAAAGATTTAGAATATCATTTCACATCTTGTTTAGCATCCTTGCTTATTTTCCAGCGCAGCAAAATGCAAAAAGAAATAACCGCAGAGGCAGACAGGAAGAGCTGTCTGGTTGTGTAGCAATGGACAGCATGTTGCTAGGTGGAACAGAAAATGGCAGTTCATAAACGATCATATGCCAAAAGGCTAATTTATCCTAAACTCAATGGAACCAACCTGTACCTCATGGGCTGGCACAGAAGGAAATGACAAACTGCAGTATTACAAGCACTTGTGGAGAACCACAAAGTACTTACACTACAGTGTGCTGAAACTGTTGAAATTTACTGAGAGACTATACTAGTTTCACACACTTTGGCATGTATCCCCCCACTCCTAAAAGCCACACGGCCATACCACGGCTCTGACCATCAAATATCCTACTGGCAGGAAAGGAGAGAAGGCAGAAAGAAAACAGAGGAAAAAGGAAAAAGAAAATAAATTAAATATATAAATAAAGATCTCATTCCTTTCCCATCTTTGAAAGCTACAAAGTTGAGGAGAAAAGGAAGAAAGAAAGTAAGGTCACTTGCTTATTGCTGTCTGCATTATAAGAGACCATTTTTACACTTGGTGTTCCATTTTAGCACACTGAAACCAGTCTGTTCTGTTTTTCTCAGTACAAACATAAACTAATGCTACCAGAACTGGCATTACTCTGTATTTTCCCTGCTGTAACACAAAGCAGAACTTGAATTCCCAACATAGTAGAAAAGTTGCAAGGCTTTTTGTGTTTTCTTCCTTCGACAGGAAGAATAC